>CM038007.1:6364444-6487259 GCA_021234005.1 Nephelium lappaceum | reverse complement strand
GGGGGGGGGGGGGGGGGGGGGAGGGGGGGGTGTGGTGGTTGGCTATAAATATGGTCATCAGGGACAATGCTCTCATCATCATCATCATCATCGTCGTCGTCGTCGTCGTCATCTATAGGCATCTTTAAATATTCTTCCACCCATCTCAGCCTTCTATCCATCTTACTTACTTTCTTGTAGGTTGCCTTCTGTAAACCCACAAGGTACTCAAACAACTGCATCACCTGCATAAATAAGTCATTTTACACAATGTACACAATTGAAAAAAAAAATTTCGACAGAGTCTCCCCTGTTTTTTGAGTATCCAGGGAAATATAACCTGCATATTTCAAATTGCACTTCATCTATCATGTTTAGAGACTTCGTCTCTCTATCCCACTTCATATGATTATACAACATATCCACAACTTTTCCATTTACTCAAATGCACATTCACTTAACAATGAAATAAAAAAAAAAACGATTAAGATTCGTACCTCAGAATGTACTGTAGGTACATCATGCCCCTTTTTTGTTCGTAACTCCGTAAAGCTATCATCTGATTCAGGCTGTGCACTTGGGATGTCTTCATGCTGCTCCTTATCATCCCTTGCATCATCATCATCATCACGTGCATCATCATCATCACCACGTGCATCATCATCATCATCATCATCACGTGCATCATCATCATCATCATCCTCTTCACTCCCTCCGCCACCTACTTTATGTACCTCTTCGCCAACCAAATGCTTCGGATTGAATGATGTCCAATAATCCGTCTCCTTTTCGGCATCAGTAGGCTCAAGGGTTTGTGCAATACCTACTATCTGCAATATACATATATAAATGGTTAGTTATATAAGATGGTTAAAACAAAAAAAATGAAGGAAACCATTTTCAATTACTTTCACCACTTACAGGGGGAAAGTCATTAGGCTGGTTATGCCTTTCGAGGTCCTCTTCAGTGCCCGTCTCCTACACCTTGGCAGTTCATTTTGCAACGATTGATTATTTTTCGCTATCTTCTCTCGTAAGACCGAGAATATTTCCACCAACCACCACTATAATTTGATTAAACAAATAACAAACATATAGTTAGTGTATATATATATATAAAATAAAATTCTATATATCAACCAATTAAAAGGAAACTATTATTAATTATTTACCATATTAAGTATACCTGAAATGACTGGAATATAACTATAAAGATTAATGGTCTTCGGTGGGTTTTTCACCCGTTCTTCAGTAATCGCCATATGGAGACAATGGATCAGCGTACTATAGCTCAATGTACCCCAAGGGAACGAGTTCCATAACTCCGCATTCTCTATCATCACCCACATAAAATGACCAATGCTATCTCTGTCATCCTGCCCCATGAAGAGATGGAAAGCGATCCCTACATTTGCTAACTTCAAAAGATCCTCATCATTTAAAATATTTTCATCCGTACGGCCCTGACGTCCTGTATGACTCCTTGCCTCAACAAAGGTGGCTAGACTGGGGATACTCGGCGACACTCATCAAACAATCGCCATAGGATGCTTTTTACATCATTTTGCACCGTATTGAAGATTTCTCGATCTACACCCCCAAAAGGAAGTCCTGTCACCAATAAAAACTCCTGTTTCCTAAACCTATATGTTCTTCCCCCGACTTCAAACCACATTTCATCACGGCGCCCACCGGGGAGCCTCACCTCTCTCACAAGAAACCATAATATCACTGAAGCAGCTATTGTATTGTTGCTGCTTATCTCTAAAATATGTCCGAATGGGACACTCTCTTATGAACCGGTCGTATAAGCCTCGTCTAGTAATCACCGCAATGATTTTACCAAGCCATTTTTGCCCAATATGTGTATTCCTGCTCGAATTCTTGCTAATTGTTTGTGAACTATATTTGTACTTGAAATTCATCTGTAGAAAACAACCAAAAACAGCAAATGATTAGTATAGTATTCAAAAGTGAACAAAGAAAATCAGTTTTTAACTATAGCTGGAAAACCGATAAATGATATTGATCGGTTTTTCAACAGGGATGGAAAACCGATCAATGATATTGATCATTGATCGGTTTTCCAGCCTAGTGTGAAACATCGATCAATATCATTGATCGGTTTTTCACCAAAACCGATCAATGATAGAAAACAACCAGAAACTGCAACTGACTAGCATAGTATTCAAATGTGAACAACTAAAATCGGTTTTTAACTATGGCTGGAAAATCGATCAATGACACTGATCGGTTTTTCACCAGGGCTGAAAAACCGATCAATGACGTTGATCGGTTTTTCACCAGGGCTGGAAAACCGATCAATCATAGAAAACAACCAGAAACAACAAATGATGTATAGTATTCAAATGAAAAATATGAACAAATATAATCGGTTTTTAACTATGGTTGGAAAACCGATCAATATCATTGATCGGTTATTCACTTCAGTTTTTCACAGTACAGAAGAGAAAAACCGATCAACCTGTTGAAACCGAAGTGAAAAACCGAAGTGCAAAACCCCGAAGTCGAAAACCGAAGTTAACAACCGATTGTGAAAAACCAATTTGAAAAACCGATTGTCAACAATCGATTTCAAAAACCGATTTCAACAACCGATTGTGAAAAACCGATTTCAAAAAATACAAAGGCCGACGATGATCGCAGCGTCAACAACACAAATCTAACCTATGTCAAAACAAAAACAACACAAATCTAACCTATTCTAATCTAATCATCATAACCTAACACAAATCCAACACAATTTAATCATCATAACACATAAAACATCTCAAATTTGCAAAACGAAATTAAAAAGTCCCTAACATGGTAGATTCGAGTACCTTGCCAAACTTGAGAGGGTCGCCGGCGGTCGGAGATGGTCTGCTAATGTCGAAAACGGCGAGAGAATGGCCGGAAACTGTCGAACGGCTGGTCGGGTCGTGGTCGGGTCGTACAAGGGGGCGATCGGGTACGGGTCGCACAGTGTGGGTCGAGTTTTTGAATGAGAAATCGATAATGAAAATGACTTTTCACCGATTTCTTACAAATATATATAGGAGGGGTTGTTTTGTAATTACATATTTTGGTTTTTTTAATTTTTTTGAAAATTAAGGGCTTATAGGTAAATATATGTAAGGGCATTATGGGTATTTTGGGTATATAATGAAATTAATTTGTTTGAGGGGTTAAATTCAATTTGTTTAAAATTATTGGGTAAAAACAAAAATTGTCATTTTGAAATGGGTGTTTTTGGTAATTTTCGCATGTTTTAATAAGAACAAACATTTCATTTAGGTGAAACTTTTTCCATGAATTGTTTTGTGGGCCGAGAAAATGACTAAAGTTTATTAAAATCTTCTTTTCAGGTTAAAAATAAATGATTTTTTTTGTCAAAAATAATGTATTTATTAGATACTGTTTTACAATTTTCATAATTTGAATTGATTGTCACGTGAAAAGTTTCATCTACGTGAAATATTAAAGCATTTCACATAGGTGAAACTTTTGCTGCAGAGTGTTTGATGGGCCGAAAAAAGGACTAGAATTTATTAAAATGTTGTTGCAGGTTAAAAAAATATATATTTTTTTGTCAAAAATAATGTATACTTTTTATGAGATTTTTTTTTTTTTTTAATTTTCATAATTTGAATTGATTGAAACTCTCACGTCATTTTCAATAGATTTGTAAAATGCCATTTAACCACTCAAGTTCTGGATGCATAAATTAGAAACACAACAAAGAGATCTGATTGCTACCAGTCTACTTTGCTTTAGCAACAACAACATACATGAAATGAAGTATTAGAAATAAAAAAGAGATCTGATTGCTACCAGTCGACTTTGCTTTAGCAACAACAACATACATTAAAGGAAGGAGACTTCACTTTGCGTCACGTGCACTCCTATGAATTCAGTGCCTTTTTTTTTTTTTTTTTTTTTTTTTTTTGGTTACCTAGATTAGCTGCAATAAGATTTTATCACTTTTCATTTAATGGGTATGAATTACACCTTTTAAGTGATTTTTATTTTTTATTTTTAAATGATCAAACCACTTAAAACTATTCAAAAATCACTGAATATAAAAAACTATAATTTTTAACTTTTCACTTAATGACAAATCAATTAATGATTTTTTATATATATTCTTCCAAATCTATCATTCTCAAAATAATATATTTTCAAATTAGTTCTAATTTTACATTATACAGATTTATTTTAAATGTAATCAATGAAATATTGCAATGACTAAAATATATATTACTTTACAGTTTCAACTTTTATTGCTATAGTTCTTTAATTTAAGAACATTTTGTTTATTTTTATTTAAATATATAAATTTAATTTACTTTACTATAATAATTTATTTTTGTATATATAATTTAAAAAAATTACTTTACTATAATAATTAATTATATTTTAATTATGAATAAAAAATGTTATGAATATATACATAAAAGTGTTTTAGTATTTTTTAAATAATTTATTAAAATTATTTGTATTATATTAAATGAAGTTTCAAAACAACTAATAGTAAAAAGATATAAATGTCAAATTACTAGTTTTCAAACAATTTTAACTTTAAAAAACAAACGAGATTGATATACATTAAGAGGCAAAGGAAAAAAAAAAAAAACATGTCATTCAAATTTCAGGTTTCGGTCATTATTCAGTCTTCAGTCTTCAGCAGCACTGTTCAGTCTTCAAACAAAAAACCAAACGACCCTTAAGTATCACATCATATGTAATTATTAATAAATAAATAAAATTAATTAATTAATTAACTAAGGTTCTTCTCAATTGAGGAGACTCTCAATCTTATCGAAGGAGGAGATCTTGGATCTCCTTCGTGATGGAGTTTCAATCTGTTTTGTGTTTCCATTAATTAATTTGATTTTATAAATTATTTATGAAAATGAAAAATTTTAATTTAGTCTTTAATGTTTAGCAAACTAATACTTTTTTACTCATTTATGCGTTTCGAAAACCCGACATCCCAAATGCTTGAAAAATTCATCAATTTAGTCCTCCTATTGATCAAAAGTTAATCAAACTTATCATAAAGAGAGTTAATTCGATCATTTTAGTGATACGTCAACGTACCCACGTGTGCCCGTAAAACTAATATTATTTTAAATTAAAAATATTAAAATCATAAATATAACAAAATAAAAAATAAAAAATAGTAAAAGGAAAACGTCATTAAAAGTAATTTAAAAACATATGAACAAAAATGAAGGCAAACAAGGGAAAATCTGGGTTCATAAATTAAGGAAAAACCCAGATCTTCGAAGTCTGGATTGAACCAGATCTTCATTAATTGAAAAAAAAAAAACAAAAAGAAAGAACCTAGATCTTGAAGCCAGAAACCCAGTTCCACGAACCAACCATCTCTTCTACAAACACCATTGCTACCTAATACCACCATCATTCCCACCTCCGCGCACAAGACAACCCTTTGCCTCGTCACCTACGATCTCCCCAGCAAAACCCAATTCATCAAACCCAACACAAAACCACCAAAATCTACTACCATACCACAAACCGAACCAACTCCACCAATTAAAACCAAACCAATCAAATCCTCCACTAATCAAAACCAAACCAACCCCACCAATCGAAGCTCCAATTGCAAGATGACCATGGAGGACCTCATCACCAAATAGATGAGTGTCACCAGGAGACTCCACGCTGCGATTCCGACTCCTTCTACCGCGGTTGTGTTGACACCTTCCAACTCTAAGTCAACTGAGACCCTCACCACGACGGCTTCATGTACGGCGCGGTCTTGTCCTCTTCTCGATCTCACCGCACTCTCGGTCTCGTCCTCCTCTGCAGCGACGAAGTCATTTCCATGGCGGTCGAGATCTAGGTTCAACTAATTTTCTTCATCTGTTTTATACCAAGCCCGATCTACTAAAGAGGAGGATCTTTAAAATGTTTTTCACTTTTTTTTTTTTAACTTTTAATATTATATATTATCATTTAATTTTTAAGATCATTCTAAAAATCATTATAGTTTATAAAAATATATATCTTATCACTTATAGTTTCATTTTTATCTAAAATCCATTCTTGGTAATAATAAAATCTTTTTCATATATTTTTTTAAACTTTTAATATTATATTATCATTTAATTTTTGAGATCATCCTAAAAAATCATTGTAATTTGTAAAAATATTTGTTTTATCACCTATGATTTAATTTTTATCAAAAGTCTCTCTTGACATTAATAAAAACACTCAAAATATTTTCTGGAGGTGTGTGAAAAAACGATAATACTTTCGATGGTTGTAAATTGATGATGAAATTATATGAGATAAAATGATCAATTTTTGTTAATTTTTTAACATCAGATGGGATTTTGGACAAAAATGAAACTATAGAGGTAAAATAGACATTTTTATAAACTACAATGAGTTTTTTGGGCTTATCCATTAATTTTTTTATTAGTTTAATTTTAATATTATCATTTAATTATATTTTTTTATTATTTTATTATTTTTAATTTTATTTTGATTAAAAATTTACTTTTGATTTTTTATTTAATTAAACAAAAAAAAATTAAATATTGGAAAATGTGTCACAATTTGATTAGAAAATGGTCAATGGTATTTTCGTAATAATAGAGATGATTATTTTATACTTATCGGCTTTTTAAAAGAAAAGTTACGTAATTTCAATTATCCTAACTGAAATCAAGGGTAAATCCGTCTTTGTGTAACTTTTGTCAAGTTTGACCGTCAAGTTTGTGGTCAGCAAGATTAAACCGATGAATTTGTGAAATATTAGGGATGACGGGTATTCGAAATGCATAAGTGAGTAAAAAAGTAATACTTCGTTAAACGTTACGAACTAAATTGAAATTTTTTCTTATGAAAATTTAATTACGTGGTGGGGTTTCAATCTCTTTATTTTTTTTTCTTTTATTTTGTAACTAATACATTTGGCTTATTACTATTTTATTAGAGAAGTGGCAAGAGCAAGTTTGACTTAACTTCAGGCGTTGTTTATGTTAATTTAGGGAATTATTTGCAATTTTGCTTTAAGTAATAAAGTGAAGGTATTTTTGTAATTAACTCTTTTCATCCGAGATGGTTTTGTAATAAAGTCGAGGTGTTTGCAATTTTGCTGGACGTAATAAAGTCAAGGTGCTCAAAGTACTTCCCAACCTTCCAAGTCTAAACAGTGCAGTGTTTCAATTGCCAAGTTGAATAATACAGCTCCTCATGTAAATGGTTTGTCTAGTTGTTGCAATGCATGTATCCATAATGATTCTACGACGCTTTTGTGGCATTTGAGGCTGGGTCATCCCTTCTCTTCAGTTGTAAAAACGGTGTTAAATAAATATAAAAGGGAGACTTCATTTCAGTCCCTGAAATTTTGAAAAACATCAAATATTTTAAGTTTTTTTTTAAATAACTATTTTAATTCCTAACTTCTCCAAAACTCTTCAAAATAATCCAAATCGTCAGTCAACTAACTGTCAATATTAACAAAATGCGTAAAAAGACATTTTCTCCCCTAATGGTTGTTACTGATACGTAAATTATCGGATTACTCTTATAAAATAATGAATTTATAAGTTAAATTATCTAATGTATATATAAATTTATGTTTTTAAATTACAATTTAAATTACCTGAAAGTCACTATTGACAGTCAGTTGATTGACGGTTTGAACTTTTTTGAAGAGTTTTAAAAATGTTAGGGATGAAAAGAATTATTTCAAAAAAAAAACTTTAAAAACTTGATATTTTTTCGAAACCTTAGTGATTAAAATGAAGTTTTTCCAAATGTAAATCGTTTAGTTCTACTACTTTGTTTTGTCATGATTGTCAATAGTAATTCTCATGTTCAACCCTTCAAATAGTCTTAACACCATCTACAAGCATCCTTTAGAATTGATTACAACAGACATCCGAGATCCTGCACCTGTCACCTTGGTGAATGGTTTTAAACACTACAATAGTTTTCTAGTTGCTTTTACCAAGTGCACATGTATTTTTTTATTAAAAACAAAACTGAAGTACCTAGAGTGTTTCAACAGTTCAAGACTCAAGTTGAATTACACTTTCAATACAAGATAGAAATTCTACAAATTGACAATGCAAAAGAATTCTTGGCCTTGATTGATGGGATCCATCCCGACTCCTCATTTGAGTCCAGAAAAATTTCATGAAAACTGTGATCTTTCTAATTGAAATCTGGATATTGTGGAAACCTTTTTTGAAAAATCATCGTAAACCTCATGGTTGTCTCATAAAATTTAATTTAACCAAATTAAAAATCTATATATTTCTTGTGATGGACCCCTGTAATGAATATAAAAAATATTCATAAAATATCTTGAAAAGGTATTCCATCTATAAAACTATTCTTGAAACTCATTTACGTAATCTACTTAATTAAAAATAATATACATTGATGCAAAAATGTTTCTACTTAAAAATTATATTAATGCATTTTATTATCACCATATGACTATTCTCGTGATATATAATAATCTACACGAATGACGCGACCCAACCCGGATACCTCTAACTCTGATCCGGTAGATCACGCCGGGCACCCCAACGGATCCCTCTCAGACCCGACTCGTCAGGCTAAGCGAAACCCGTGGAGCGAACCCTAAACTCTCTGATAACTTTTTAAAACATCGTTGGGTTGGGTTTTCTTTAAAAACTGGAAACGTGTAGGAAAATTTTTTATTTTTAATTTTAAATTCATTTTCGAAACTCACTTTTCTAACAAAATTTCGGCAGCATAACGACTGCATTTTTAACATTCCCGAAAAACCTGTTTACAAAAATATTAACACCTCAACTATTTTCAACACCAACCCAATTTCTGATTGCCCGTAGGCCTCAATCATGCATTTGATTTTCCAAATCAATAAAATAAGATCCAAACATAATTTAATAAAACACATTTAATCAAAAACAATTTAAAAACATTTACGAGCGAATAATTACAAATCATTTATACACTTTTAAAAGAGATTTACATGAAAATCTAACTGATGAAATAAAATGAACTACTCAAATGATGTCGTGTCGCGCTGGCTCACCCGCTGGAGGTAATGCTACTGATCGGCTACCTGTTGAGAGTACCTGAGGAGGTTTTGAAAACACTTTTCTCTTTTCTGCTTTAACTTTCTGGTGCAAAAGCACAATTCTCTTTTCTGAGTGCGTAAAACACTAAAATCTGATTTCTGAGTGCCATAAGCACTAAAACTCATTTTCTGAGTGCATTAAGCACTAAAACTGATTTTCTCAATTCAAACTTGAAAACTTAATTTCTGAAATTTCATTTCAACAACTTTATATATATGCATATAAAATCACATTCTCATTTCAAACTAATGCTCATGCATATATCAATGCATTTAAAATAAACTCAAGCAATTACTTATCAAATCAAATTTGATAATTTGAAATACTTTTAAAATCTTTAAATTAAACTCACTCACAAAACTGATGACTGAAAATAGCACGTGCGGAGCCCCTAATCCTCTCGCCTCGATCCTCGAGCTCCCTCGTCACCCATTTTTCCTCTCGCGTTGACTTCGCTTTGGGACTGATTTCGAGCTATTTTGGGGCTGGGTTCGGTTGGATCTTCCTCTCTTTCCTCTCCCTTGCACGATCTCTCTCTCTCTCGGCCGATCCCTCTATCGCGCCCCTATTTTGGTTCGAGTTTAGCTGACTGTCTTAGGCTGTTTTTGGTCGAGATTGCAGCTGGGTCGAGATGGGTTTTATAGGTGGTCGAGACAGCAACTGATCGGCGTCGTCTTCCGCTCAGATCGGCTCGATTTCTGCTCCGTTTTGGCGTCGCTCGATCGCCGGCTTCGGTTTGCTGCTACTGTCGTTCTGCTCGACCTCCGATTGTGTTCTGGTTCGCGGCGACAGCAGCTGGTCGACGACGGCAGCTGGTCGGCGTTGGCGAACGGCGGTTGGTCCTTTTTCTTCTTCTTTCTTCTTCCTTCTTTTCTCTTCTCTTATTTCTTTCTTTTCTTCTCTTCTGCGACAACTCACTCTCTCTCTCTTTAGATTTTTAGACAACTTTTTGGCTTCTATTTTCCTCCCCAAACTATCCTTAAAATGACGGTCACGTCCTTTAAAAATATTGGTCTCCTCCCTTGACTTTTAGCTTAATTCCACTTTGACCACAATTATTAAAACTTATCTTCAATTTAGTCCCTTATCATCTTAAATACTCACTCGATTTCATTCACCATTTTATCCTTCCGTTTAATCTCCAATCGAGTCGAAATCAATTTCTATGGGTTCCATATATCCTTAGACACTTCCATGAACCATTTAGAGTCTCCAATAATTATTTAGGGACTATATCTGAGGAAATCCGTAAAATCCAATTCGAGAGCTTACAACGAACCTATGACAGATATCCGAAAAAATGGATTTTATAAAAAGGTGAATGCTAAAGCCTAGTAAGTGGATATAATATTTCTGAAAATATTTTTAAATAAACCATAACATATTACTAGTAATAATAAGAAATTCTCATAATTCGTATGCATTCATATCTGAATAATAAAACTGAATTCAAATCTCGTGTTGTAGTAAAATTGTAAACATCTCTGGTTTGCAACTATAATTAGTATAATCTCTACAAAAAAAAAAAAAAAAAAAAAAATTGCAGCTATAATCTTTAAAATTTTTCTTAAGTCCCTTTCACATAATGACATAGGTTTCTCTGGTTTGAACCACAACGCTTCAATCCTCTATCGGACCTCTATCCAAGACTTATGACTATTGTACACAAGTGTGGGTTCCTAGTCTCCACCCAGCCAAAATAATAATTTAATACTAGTAATAAAAATAAAATCTCAATTATCCATATTCAATTATATTTGAAAAATAATACTGAAATTTCATTTTATATAATTTCATATCATAATAAACTATAAACATCTGTAGGGATCATTTCAACATGCTTATAAAATCTCAATTCACACCAACTAATATCCAGAAAAATCTATCAGACGTAGTGAAGATACTTAACACACACGCGGAGTGAGGGATAATATCTGTTATATACATGTTAGGCGATTCAATGACTCTCCCGACATCTACCATACACGTGCTAGGCGAATCTATGACTTACACATATGTAGCTTATCTGACTGTTAGAGGGAATGATACAATCTTGGTGTTCTGAAAACATTTTTATTTTCTTTCTCAAATCTTAAATGATTTCCATATGCAAATATATGAAATTCTATTTCTGAATATACATATAATTCTGACTAAATACTTTTATCAAAACATAATCAATGTTCTTTCTCAACATAAAATAATAGTGAAAATTACCAAAAATACCCAATTGAAAATGATGATTTTTGTTTTTACCCAATATTTTTAAACAAATTGAATTTAACCCCTCAAACAAATAAATTTCATTATATACCCAAAATACCCATAATGCCTTTACATATATTTACCTATAAGCCCTTAATTTTCAAAAAAATTAAAAAAACCAAATATGTAATTACAAAACAGCCCCTCCTGATATATTTGTAAGAAATCGGTGGAAAGTCATTTTCATCACTGATTTCTCATTCAAAAACTCGACCCACACTGTGCGACCCGTACCCGATCGGCCCCTTGCACGACTCGACCAGCCGTTCGACAAGTTCCGGCCATTCTCTCGCCGTTTTCGACATTTGTAGAGCATCTCCGACCGCCGGCGACCCTTTCAAGTTTGGCAAGGTACGCGAATCTACCATGTTAGGGATTTTTTAATTTCGTTTTGCAAATTTGAGATGTTTTATGTGTTATGATGATTAAATTTTGTTGGATTTGTGTTAGGTTATGATGATTAGATTAGAATAGGTTAGATTTGGTTGTATTTGTGTTGAAAATGGGCGATTGTGTTTGTTTTTGTGTTGAAAATGATGATCGCGTCGTCGGCCTGATGTTCTTGAAATCGGTTTTCCACAATCGGTTTTTGAAATCGGTTTTTGAAATCGGTTGTTGACAATCGGTTTTCGACTTCGGTTTTTCACAATCGGTTGTTAACTTCAGTTTTCGACTTCGGGGGTTTTGCACTTTGGTTTTTCACTTCGGTTTCAACAGGTTGATCTGTTTTCTCTTCTGTATTGTGAAAAACCGAAGTGAATAACTGATCACTATCATTGATCGGTTTGTCACCATGGCTGGAAAACCGATCAATGGATCGGTTTTCCAGCCCTGGTGCAAAACCGATCAATATCATTAATCGATTTTCCAGCCATGGTGACAAACCGATCAATGACAGCGATCGGTTTGTCACCATGGTTGGAAAACCGATCGATGATATTGATTGGTTTTCACCAGGGCTGGAAAATCGATCAATAACATTGATCGGTTTTCCAGCCCTGGTGAAAAATCGATCAATATCATCGATCGGTTTTCCAGCCATGGTGAAAAATCGATCAATGATATTGACCGGTTTTCACACATAGTTAAAAACCGATTTTAGGTGTTCACATTTGAATACTGTACTGTACTAATCATTTGCTGTTTTTGGTTGTTTTCTACAGATGGATTTCAAGTACAAATATAGTTCACAAACAATTAGCAAGAATTCGAGCGGGAATACACATATTGGGAAAAAATGGCTTGGTAAAATCATTACGGTAATTACTAGACGAGGCTTATACGACCGGTTCATAAGAGAGTGCCCATTCAGACATATTTTAGAGATAAGTAGCAACAATACAATAGCTGCTTCAGTGATACTATGGTTTCTTGTTAGAGAGGTGGAGGTCCCCGGTGGGTGCCATGATGAAATGTGATTTGAAATCGGGGAAAGAACATATAGGTTTGGGAAACAAGAGTTTTTATTGGTGACAGGACTTCCTTTTGGGGGTGTAGATCGAGAAATCTTCAATACGGTGCAGAATGATGAAAAGAGTATCCTATGGCGATTGTTTGATGGAGTGTCATCGAGTGTCCCCAGTCTAGCGACCTTTGTTGAGGCAATGAGCCATACAGGACGTCAGGGTCGTGCGGGTGAAAATGTTTTAAATGATGAGGATCTTTTAAAGTAAGCAAATGTAGGGATCGCTTTCCATCTCTTCATGGGGCAGGATGACAGGGCTAGCATTAGTCACTTTATGTGGGTGATGATAGAGAATACGGAGTTATGGAACTCGTTCCCTTGGGGTACATTGAGCTATAGTACGTTGATCCATTGTCTCCATATGGCGATTAATAAAGAGCGGGTGAAAAACCCACCGAAGACCATTAATCTTTATGGTTATATTTCAGCATTTCAGGTATACTTAATATGGTAAATAATTAATGATAGTTTCCTTTTAATATGGTTGATATATAGAATTATATTTTATATATATATACACTAACTATATGTTTGTTATTTGTTTAATCAAATTATAGTGGTGGTTGGTGGAAATATTCCCGGTCTTACGAGAGAAGATAGCGAAAGATAATCAGTCCTTGCAAAATGAATTGCCAAGGTGTAGGAGACGGACACTGAAGAGGACCCCGAAAGGCATAACCAACCTGAATGATTTTCCCCTTGTAAGTGGTGAAAGTAATTGAAAATGGTTTCCTTCATTTTTTTTTTGTTTTAACCATCCTTAATAATAATATAACTAACCATTTATATATGTATATTGCAGATAATTGGTATTGCACAAACCCTTGAGCCTACTGATGCCGAAAAGGAGACGGATTATTGGACATCATTCAATCCGAAGTATTTGGTTGGCGAAGATGATGATGATGATGATGATGATGATGATGCACGTGGTGATGATGAAAGGGGTGATGATGAGGTTGATGAGTTTGTAAGGGATGATGAGGAGCAGCATGAAGACTTCCCAAGTGCACAACCTGAATCAGAGGATAGCTTTACAGAGTTACGAGCAAAAAAGGCGCACGATATACCTACAGTACATTCTGAGGTACGAATCTTAATCTTTTTTTTTTTATTTCATTGTTAAGTGAATGTGCATTTGAGTAAATGGAAAAGTTGTGGATATGTTGTATAATATATGAAGTGGGATAGAGAGACGGAGTCTCTAAACATGATAGATGAAGTGTAATTTTAAATATGCAGGTTATATTTCCCTGGATACTCAAAAAACAGGGGAGACTCTGTCGAATTTTTTTTTTCAATTGTGTACACTGTGTAAAATGACTTATTTATGCAGGTGATGCAGTTGTTTGAGTACTTTGTGGGTTTACAGAAGGCAACCTATAAGAAAGTAAGTAAGATGGATAGAAGGCTGAGACGAGTGGAAGAATATTTAAAGATTCCTATGGATGACGACGACGACGATGATGATGATGATGATGATGATGGGAGCATTGTCCCTGATGACTATATCTATAGCCTACCACCACCACCCCCCTCTCCCCCCCCCACCTTCACCCCCACCACCACCACCATCACATGAGGACGAGGGGGTCCATCAGTCACCTGACCATATCTATAGCCCACCACCACCACCACATGAGGACGAGGGGGTCCATCAGTCACCTGGCCATGATGATGAGGTAGTCCATCAGTCGCCTGTCCATAGAGACCAGACAGCCATCCATCAGGAGAAGCAGGAGGTCCATCAGGAAGATGAACGTGGTGATGACCAGGTACATATAGTATTTCAATTGTGTTACAGTTTGATTTATAATTCTAAATGTTTATTTTAATTGATAGTTTTGATTTCCTTACAGTTGCGTGATAAGGTTATCCAGGAGCGGGGCAAACGAAAGATGAAGCCAGCGGCATCTCTGCGGACACCATACACTGATCCTGGACCGCCAAAAAAGAAAAAGAAGGTGCCCCAAATGCAGGTTAAGGAGGTGGCAGAGTCTGTAGACCCCGTAGAGGTTGTCTACAATGTACATATAGTATTTCAATTGTGTTACAGTTTGATTTATAATTCTAAATGTTTATTTTAATTGATAGTTTTGATTTCCTTACAGTTGCATGATGAGGTTATCCAGGAGCGGGGCAAACGAAAGACGAAGCCAGCGGCATCTCTGCGGACACCATACACTGATCCTGGACCGCCAAAAAAGAAAAAGAAGGTGCCCCAAATGCAGGTTGAGGAGGTGGCAGAGTCTGTAGACCCCGTAGAGGTTGTCTACAATGAATACAAAGCTTCTTCCACATCGTTGGATCTCAGGTTTTGATAATAAGCAGTTTTATACCTTTATGTTGGTTACTATTAATAAAAATTTAACCTTTTTTTTTTCTTTTATTTTAGGCGTGCAATTGATCGTTGTCAATGGTGCGTGATACCAGACACATTATGAACCATTGAGGATGAGAACAGATGGTTGACTTCTGAGCACATCGATTCTTATTTGATGTGTTTACGAAAGAAGTGGAATGAGGTTGAGGACAATAGTTATGCGGTTCATGGGAGCTCTTTATTTGTGAGTGTTTACATTTTAATCAGTTATGTCGTTACAATTTATTGTCATATGTCCCTTAAGTGTGATAACATGTTTAATTTTTTATCTTGCAGGCATTGATGACATTATACTATAGAGAGCAATACGTCCTCAAAGGAAAAACATTTGATCCGGTTATAGCTGATGTACCCTCAGAGTGGCTAGCATTCGGTTCTGGCAAGTTAGACTCATTAGTACCGTGGTGGGAAGTTGAAAATGTGAGTGTTGTACGAAAAATTATAAGTTATTATTTGATCATTTAAATATTTTAATTAGTCTTATATCACTAAAGTCTTCAAATTGCAGGTGTTGCTGCCATGTAGCATAGATCAAAATCACTGGGTCTTTTGTCAGGTGTGCCTGAGACAGAAAAAGATATTAATATATGATTCTCTTGCACATACTGACTTAGCTTTCCGCATTGATCCACTTGAGCCGCTGGTGTGTTTGATGCCCATTTTATTGCGGTTTGTGGGATGTTATGAGAAGACCCAGATAGAGATGCCACCTGTGGATGATCGATGGACAGTTGAACGTCTTGATAGATCGGTTGTGCCCCAGCAACCCGATGGGTGAGTAAATTTGTAACTTAATGAAAATTTAATATTTATATATATAATATATATATTTTATTTTATATTATATTTAATGGTATGATAACATCATTTAATTAATTTATTATTAATACAGGACGAGCTGTAGAGCATATGTGGCCATGTACATACGTGATTTGTTACAATCAAACAAGACTACATGGAAATCAAGACGACCAGATCAGGTTGCAGATGTCATTGCACTGAGGGCAGAGATTGCAAGGGATCTGTATACCTTTTCGACATCATTGTATAAAGTAAATAAATTTGGAAAATAGATAGTTGACTCTGATGGAGAGGTTGTATATAAGTAATTGTATTTAATTATTCATTCATTTATATAAGTAATTGTATTTATTTTTATTAATTAAATGGGAGCATTTTCTAATATTTTTATTTACCTTTTTATTTATTTTCTAATTAAATAAATTATATATACACATTTTACCTTTTATTTGTGTTAATATCAATGAACTCCAAATAAAATATATAACGATCTATAATCAATGAAATCACGTTATAATTTCTTTTTAATTGTTTTCAAGCTATGATGTGATTGTATTTCATAATTACATATCTAAATTTGATAGTAACTCAAAATTTCAGGTTTTGGTGTAATTGAGATTGGAATTCTTTTCTAAATCACACCAATCATTTTAATTACTTATAGAATTTTTGATTGTAATTAAATGGGAAGTGTAGAACTTTTGGCCCTAAACAAATTTAGAACATATAACTTTTGGTTCTAATTAAATTGAAAATTTAGAACTTCTTATTCTAATAAATTAAACTTTAGAACTTCAAGTTATATTAATTGAAATCCAGAACTTAAAGTTCTAATAACTTAAAGTCTAATTTACAATTTCAGGTTCTGATAATATATAATAATAACAGTGAATAAAATCGGTAGAGTCGCACAAATAATGTATATAAATAACACTTAATAAAGAATGAAGGTTTTTTTAAAATTTAATTAATAGGTTTTTTTTTTTTTTTTCCTAAAGTAAAAGAATGAAGCTTTTTTAAAATGATGGGTGTGGAGATAAAAAAGTTTACACTTGATGCCTA
Source organism: Nephelium lappaceum (assembly GCA_021234005.1). Taxonomy (NCBI): domain Eukaryota; kingdom Viridiplantae; phylum Streptophyta; class Magnoliopsida; order Sapindales; family Sapindaceae; genus Nephelium; species Nephelium lappaceum. The sequence goes on along the minus strand of CM038007.1, from coordinate 6,470,188 downwards.
TATGATTATATGGAAAACTATATAAAATTTAATTTATGTCATTCTATCAATCTTATATAAATAAAAATGGAAGCCACATATACGTTTGGATCATCTAAGATATCGATATTTTCATTCTTGATTATAGGGTATCGATTACTATATAATGAATGAATATATAGTATTATTCAATAATATCCAAATAGGAGAAATAATCGTCTGATCGGTTTTTCAGTGGTAAGTAAAAACCGAAATCGGTTTCTCATATGCATGAAAAACCGATCAAACGAAAAATGTGGGATAAATTATTGTTCGGTTTTTAAAGTTAATGGAAAACCGATTGCGGTTTCTTAACCAATATGAAAAACCGATCATGGCATTTTGAGAGATTTTGACCCCTTTTCCCTTCAAATGTTAGGTTTCCAGTAATCAAAATACACTAAAAACTATAGAATTAATGTTGCATTTCAGTATCGACTAATATAACAATAAAACATGGTTAGATGAATCTACATTAAGATTTGTACAATGTGAAAATATTATCACCGAATACCAGGTTTAACTTCAACTTCACCATACATAGTCATTACGTAAGTTATTTACCCAATTTTACTTTAATTGTTTAAATTTAAGTAAGTCGGGGTCATTTGTTGCCCACCAAGAGCTATCGGAAGGGGATGAACTCAAGAAAGACAAAGATCGGTTTTTTAAGTGGGCTTAAAAACCGAAATCGGTTTCTCCTTTAATTGAAAAACCGATCAGACGTGCATATGGCAGATGAAGCAATGTCGGTTTTATGAGCTATTAAAAACCGATTTCGATTTTTTATCAATAATGAAAAACCGATCAACCTGAATAACGAAATCAGTTTCTTTTACCAAGTTAGACCTGGTGTATATTATTGCAATTTTATGCTAAAAAATGTGTCATATAACTAAAGAAACCTGTGTTATTATAAAAGTTTGAGTTCCCAAAATTTAAACATATGCTAAATAAATAAATGCACATTTACATGCTAGATGTGTTCTAATTAATAAAATACTTGCAAGACGTCATTAAACAAAAAATAATATAAGTTTCATTGTACTCTGATGAAGATTAAATCAACATAAACAAGTAAGCGTGAAATAACATAATACATATTATTAAAATAAAAGCTTCAATTAATTAATGTGTCTAATCATTAATGTTTGGATCATTACCCATCATTTGATTGGGAGGAGGAAACCGTTGCGGGCATCGACGTTGGTTATGTCCAGTCTCATGACAGAGGCGGCATCTTCGTGAGGGCGCAGTATTTAGATGAGCATTTGCACTTGTTCCAACTTCTGCAGTAGCGGCTTCGCTAGTTTGGGCTTCTGTACTTGCGGCTCCGCTCGTCCCTCCATTGAAGGATGTTAGGGGGTTAGGGCAACGAAGACGGTTATGTCCCCTCTGACCACATTTTCCACACTTCTTAGTTCGACGAGCTTCTTCAACGGAAGGAATCCGAACCTCTTTCGGCCTACCTGCTTGCCTTTTTCCTATGGGTGGTAGTACAATCATGCTTCTAACTTCCGCGGAAACATTCCAATCAGACAATTTAGGAACGGGATTGATTGGACGTGCATATGCAGCTTTCAGCCACTCTGTGCTATAATAATGACTGCAAAGTGTATCACAACTGACGCCCTTAAACCTGACATGTATCATAAATATTTATTTAAATGTAAAAATATGATATGACATTAAATATAGAAATTAACAACGTACAATTATGATACCTGGCTACAACACATGCATGAATACATGGCAACTGATCTAAGTTCCACTTCAAGCAAGTGCATGTGCACGTTTCAATATTAACCACCGCTTCGCCTTTGCTAGGATGTAGAACACTGTATGTGATCGGTTCTGTAATAGGATGTACGGTACCTTCCGTTGATAAATTTTTGGCCAACATGATTTGATCGTACGCAGCAGTGGTAACAAAAGTCATGAGTTTTTCAGTAGCACCACATCTATCATTAAACCATCTTTGCAACACATTTCTCACATATTCATGTGCGGTAGTTATTAGCAAACGACGTGCTCGCATCATGCAATTGTTGAGTGATTCTGCAATGTTAGTGGTCATCATGTCATATCTTCTGTTTGGACAATATGCCCGTGACCACCTGCTTACCCCAACCTTAACCAAAGTGTCATATGATTTCGAATGCAACGCCTGAATTTCTTCTAACATTCTATCGTAGTCATATGGCACATGACTGTATGCTGCACTGTAAAATGCTTTTTCCACTACATTCGAATACTTTTACAGTGTTGCTTAAGGTTTTGCCACAGGTGGAAAAAACATAATATGTGAGGGATTTCAGGAAAAGCTACACTCATCCCATTTGATATGCTTTTGTGACGATCGGATACGATAAGCAAATCGTTTGACACACCGATCGCCTCTCGTAATCTGCTTAAAAACCAAGTCCATGAACGGTCTGACTCTCCATCAGCAAATCCAAAAGCGATGGGATAAATCATCTCCGACCTATCTTTGCAGGCAACAAAAAAATCACCCTTTTGTATTCACCTTTCAAATGGGTGGCATCAATAGCAACAACCGGTCTCATGTAAGATCGAAAACCCTCAATATAAGCTCCAAGTGCAACAAATGAATACAAGAACCGGTTGTTTTCATCCCTCTCAATTGCCGTCATGGTGCTGGGGTTTGATACTTTTAACATTTCAAAGTAGGACGGAAGCTGTTGATATGACTCGTCCGCTTGTCCATATGCTAGTTTCTTTGCATATTGTAAAGCCTTCCAAGCTTTACTATACAAGATCTGCACACCATACTGCTCTAGCATTTCTCCGATCAAACGATTAGGTGTATAAATATCCTTCCCCACCTTTCCCGCATATAATTTTCCGATAACAATAGCCTTCACACTTTTCATATGTGATTCCATGGCTATCTGACGACACGTGTGTTCCGCCACATACTTCAATACAAACCACATCGAACAACCTTTTCTGCATCTTGCACGAACTATAAAGCTACAACTCTTATCCTTGCAACCAGCTTCAAATCGTTCCGCGTCTGAACGTCTAACACGATATTCAAACTTGGATTTCAGAGCATATTCTCCAATAGTTGTACACATTTCTTATTTACTATCAAAGAATGCACCTTTATACAAAGTACCACGTTGATAGACAGTTGACATAGCGCTTGAAGTAGCCTCAATGTCGCCCAGTTCTACATCGGGAACAATCCAGTATGGTTGTGAAGGAATGTTCTGAAATTGTAAACCCGAAAATCTTATTTTTGAAAACCCTTCATCCTCGTCGACATCATTAATTCCAGCTTCCTCTTCATCACTATCTCCAGTTTCCTCTTCATCACTATCCCCTGTCCCATCACCATTATCATCTGTGTCTTGCTCTCCATCATCACTAACATCATTCATATAATCATTATTAATGTCATGAATGAGACATTCCATAAATGTAAATGGGGTGACTGAAGCATCAACCTGATTGCTACCAACACCTGAAGTTAGATAAAATTGACTTTGAACCATATACGGATCTACAGGTCTTTTACTATTTGGCATCTCATGTCTTATGTCTGGTATTGAGTCGGTGACATTTGGACGAATGATATGCTTACTAACTCCAGCTCCAAAATCTCTTACAACCTTATCAATGTAAATCTCTCTAACATCAACATTTCTCACCGCCATCAAACCAACCACACCAAGATCGGACATGATACGTATTTTTTTCACTTGACCATTTTTCAAGCTTTGTAGTAAATAATATATACGAATATCCCACCTTTTTATATCAATGCTAGTCTCTCTATACACAACATCCACCAACGATGAAAAACTACTATCTTTGGAGACCCCACACATGATCGACTCACCCCCAATGTAGTTAGATCCATTCCACTCTCCATCAAAGTTGATGACGATCGTTTCGTGAGCCATTCCTATAACATTCAAAGAATGTTTAATTAGCCTCACTATAATGGACAACATTACAAAGTACAATCATATATAACAAAATCTAACACAATAAATCAATGTCCATCATTAAAAACAAAAGATATATCACAATTATGCTAACACTGCCTACGATCATATCTAACCACATATAACACTAAAATTTAATACACGGCATCCAAAACACAACAAATATCGAAAATATCAAAAATTGCTCAAATCGGTTTTTCATATACATTAAAAACCGATTTCGGTTTTTGAGTGACATGAAAAACCGATCACAATAGAGAATCGGTTTTACACCTCTCTAAAAACCGAAATCGGTTTTTAGTTAATTTAAAAACCGATTTCGTCGCAGATTTTGCAAAAACTGCAAATCTACAAATCTATCTTTCAGATGATATTTATCACAACCAAATCACTCTTAAAGCCTTTACCTTACAATTTGAACAAAATAACCTAAAAACCAACCAACAAAAACACATACATTACCTTCGAAACTCAAATCACTTGAAATGAAAGAAGAAGCTTCAAAACGGATCACACTTGAATGGATCAAAAACCTTCAATGGACAAAGAAGCTCAAATGAAGAATCCCTTACTAGGAGGTTTGACTTTCGGCTATAATGGTGAATGGAAGAGAACAAAAACCATGAATAGAGTAAAGAGAAAGAGAAAAGAGGTTTGGATGCTAGGAGGAAGTAGGAGGAAGAAGAAGGCTATTTTGGTAATTTCGCTTAGGGCAATTGGGTGATTTTAATTTGAAGGGTAATTTAGTAATATTGGGTATAGAATGGAAATAATTTGTTTGAGAGACTAAAAACAAATTTGTATAAAATATTGGGTAAAACAAAAATTCTCTTTTTATTTGGTTGAAAATGATAAATCTCCCAAAATAATATTACCTTAAAATATTCTTAATATTTCGCATAATAAACTCAAGCTAAAGCATAAAATTTCGATTGGAATTTCTTATACATGTACGGATATACGAATATGAAATGAATTCTCATTTCAATCATAAAACATAATTGATAGTCCAATCGTAAATCATAATTCATAATCTATAAAATCAATTAATTAACTAAGTAAAACATTTACTTATAATAATCAGTAAATAAATAAAATCTTAAACATAGATAATTATAATAAATCAATTTAATTAAAAATAAATTATCCACTCATATAACTTTTTTATTTATTTCTAGGTTTAAAAAAGTTTTTATTAGATTCCTCATAAACTTGAATTCACCCTAAAATCAAATAAACTCAATTTAGAACTTATGAAAAAATTAACTAATTTTCTGCATTTCAAATCTATCAAAATAAAATCACTTATTTGGATAATTTAGAAACTCAAATATTCTGTTCGACCAATCTCGAATTTTCCTCTTTTTCTTTTGTTTCTTTTTCTTCTTTTCTGCTCATTGTTTTCATTCTTTCCTATTGCCGAAACAGGCCTCTGTGTGTGTTTCAACATGAAAGCTATATCTATATATATAGTGGTTCTATTATCAGGACGTCTTAACTTTAAAAGATAAGGATCAACCAATCAAATTTATCAATTATATTCTCTCTTAAAATAAATTCTCTCTCTTATTTAATTCAAATGGAACAGATGAATTTAATTCGTTAGTTCTTATTTTTTAAAGTTAAGACATTTCGATCATAAAAGTACTATATATATTTATATTATTCTACTACCTCACTGCTTATACTTGCTCTCTGTTTCCTTTTTATTTTTATTTATTTATTTTTTAAAATCCCACTATCTCTGCTTGTCATTTCACACTAGTATATATATATATATTATTCAGCCGCCTCACCACTCATACCTGCTTCAATATTTCATTACTGTCTCATTATTTCTTTCTCATTTTGTTGTCTCTGTCCGGCACACACTAGCTTAATTTCTTCTGTTGCTTTTGATTTTTGGATGATAACACGGGAAAATCCTAATTTCCCCATTGTAGTTTAACGTAATTACTAATTACCCTTTATAGTTTCTGAAAATCCTATTTTACCCATTCTGTTAACTCTGTTAGTGAGAGTTCATTTTTTACTATAATAGTGATTGAAAAGACCAAACTGCCCCCCTCAACACAGTAACCATCCAGAACACAGAAACCTTCAACACAGAAATCGTCCATAACACGATCATCATCCATCATCATCCATCATCCAACCCAGACACATTCACTCATCTCCATCATCCAACCCACACTACCCCTCAACACTATCACCATACAAAATACCATCATCATCCAGCCCAGACACACATTCACTCATCATCTAGACACATTCAACCAAACCATCATCAAAACACAAACAACATCATCAAAAAAACACAAGCAACATAATAAAAAAAAAAAAAACAAAACCAACAAATATTCTGGGTTGGGTTTTCAGCGCCGGAAACCCCAGAAATCCTTGGGTTTTCAGCACTGGGAACCCAGAGATTTCTGGGTTTTCGCACCGGAAATCCATAGATCGGATCAGGGTTTCCAAACGGAAACCCAGAGCCTATGGGTTTCGAAACCCATAGATCGAAGCTGGGTTTCAAGCGGAAACCCAGATCCGATCACGGAAACCCAGAGTCTCTGGGTTTCCACGATCGGCTCTGGGTTTCCGTGTTTCCGACGAGGAAACCCAGTGCTTATGGGTTTCGTCGAAAACCCATAGATCGAAGCTGGGTTTTCGACGAAACCCAGTTTGGGTACTGTCGAGAGAGAGAGAAGAAGAAGAAGAAGAAGAAAAAGAAAAGAGAGAGAGAGAGGAAGAAGAAGAAGAGAGAGAGAGAGGAAGAAGAAGAAAAAGAAGAAAGAGAGGAAGAGAGAGAGTGGAGATTTCTTTCAATTTTTTAAATATTAAATTATTATTTTATTAAATATTTATATTTTTTATATTTTATTTCACTTGGACAGTTTTGCCCTTCCATATTAACGATCAACTGTTGATTTTTACCGTCCAAATTGATGGTAAGGGGTTTTTTTTGGATATTTTAATAAACTACATGGGGTTTTTTATCTATTTTGTAAATCAAGAGGGGATATTAGTGATTGTTTAAAGTAAGGGGGATTTTGGCTATTTTATCAAACTATAGGGGAACAATTGGGATTATCCCATGATAACATCTCTCTGGCCACTTCTTTTCTTTCTGTTTTTTTTGGGAAAACGCAGCCACTTCTTTTCATTTCCTTCTCATTTCATGCCTCTCTCTTTCAATTTTCTAAACCATCTCTTTTGTCTTATTCTAATGTCACCCAAATTCACCCGCTAACTCATTTTCAATGTCTCATCTCAATCTCTCGGCCGCCATTCATGCTTTCATTGCAACACCGATATTTGGTCTCTTTCTTTAGTGACTTTTGCCATTTTTTTTTTTTTTTTTAAATATCTAAGATTAACCCATGATACAATTAAAACCTTATCGAGATAACACTTCAAAGTACGATCCAGAGATCAACTTTAAATGAGAAAAATCCATCCACAGGGAGATAAAAGAAAGACTCACACAAGAATAAGAGTACAATCCACGCATAAGGTAGGGTGACAACTTATTTATTTGGAGCCACAGGGTGTCGAAACCTTGCCATTGACAAGGGACCGTTGGTGCCAATACCAACGGCGCCAGCAGCCAAGCGATTATAAGCAGGACAACATATATATTTACAAAACAGTTGTCCACCAATTATCTACTTGCTGTACATAATATTTATCAAAACAAGTGGGGATGCTAGTAATTCGAAGGGATTCGATAAATCCAATTAAAATTGACAATTGGACTTGCACTTACATGGAATCCCTTTTTATTGACTTCATTTTGGGCTCAATTTATTTGTTGCTGTCTACTTGCATTCTAGCTAGGACTCATAAAGAGAAAACACAGGCATATTGTAGAAACTGGACTAAGCCTGCTCTCTCAAGCTTCCTATACCAGCTAAATGTTGGACAGAGTCCTTCACCACAGCTGTTTATCTGATAAACGGGAAGCCTACACCTCTCTTGAAGGGACAGTCTCCTTTCACCAGCTTGTATGGTGTTGAAGCGGATTATAAACTGCTTAAAGTTTTTGGTTGATTGGTATATCCCCATCTCAGTCCTTCTAACAGTCACAAACTTCAGTATACAAGTTCAGCATGTGTTTTTATGGGTTATTGTTCTCAATACAAGGGCTATAAGCGTCTGAGCTTAACAGGCAAAATGTATGCTGCTAGAAATGCTGTCTTCAAAGAAGTGTTTCCTTTTGCTGACAAAGATTCAAAAGTTGAACCAGTTAGTATTAATAAGTCTATATCTTTGTTTCCTCCAACAATATCTTTAACTTCTTCAGGTGCTGTTTAAGAATGTAGTGTCACTAGTACCTCTCAAGATTGCTCTAGTTCACTCACAAGTGGTTTGCTTATCCACCCTGTTACTCATCACAGCTTGATGAGAAAGAACCTGATACTATGCAACAAGCTCTTACACATCCTCAATGGGTGGCTGCAATGGAGGAGGAGTTTCAAGCTTTAAAAAGGAATCAGATGAGTTACCTCAGGGACTAAAATGAAATTAAAGTTAGATAGGTGAAAACTATACCTTGACATCATCCACAAAGACATCTAAAACAGTTCGGGAGTCTCATACAACAGGATCCCGCGCTAAAGTCAATGCCCGATGTAGCAAGACCATCCACAAGCCATATACGTTGCACACATTACAACTTTGCAAGATTTGTCAGAATGTACTCTATATCTTTCAGTTCTTCGTTATATAATATCATCATACAAATCAAATTAAACAGAAATGAAATATCGCAAAACAAAATTTATCGACAAAAATACCATGCCCAGAAGACTGAGGAAAAGCAAATAATTTACTTTTGTACTTGAGAGAATAAGCAAATAATTTATTTTTGTACTCGACAGAATAAGCAAATAATTTATTTTTGTTCTCGACAGAAATCACATTCTGTCATTGTCCTGAATTTCCTCAATATTCATCTTCTTCACTGCCTAAGCAGCATCACTCCTCAGCCCATTTGGGATTTGGATCAGTAGATCTGATTTTTGTCCAGTGGTTGGCATCGACAAACCCTCCATTTTTCTTCTCCAGGTATACTAAACTGTCCCCACTAGGTGATGCATCAATGTAAACAGTTAATTTTTCGTCCGTCTCCTTCCTGAGGAGTATCCTTGAGAGCTCAGTCACCACCTTCTTTTCAAGCCATCTCCTGATAGGCCTGGCACCATAAATCTGAAACAAGAATTGACAATAATGTTAAGTTTCTCATACAGACAAGATAGCAAGAATGCATGGCACGTCTCAAGATGTTAGGATACTTACTGGATCATAACTCTCAGCCAATACAATATCCAATGCAGCATCAGTCACTTCCAAGGCAACACCCATCTTAGCAAGACGGGCAGCCACGTCCTTCATCTGCACCCTAGTAACTTTCCTCAATTGGTCACTGTGAGAGAGGATCAAAGACCATAATCTCATCAAGCCGATTCAGCAGTTCAGGCCTAAAGTAGTTTCCTCACCTATTTGATCACAATATGAATTTTAGTACATAATGAAAACACGAACATTTATAAAGCATGTATTATTATGATGAGCCATTTAGTTTACCTCTTGCATAACTCTGTCGCGTGCAGCTTGCATTGAGACCTCACCCGTCAGTCCGGATAGAAGGTGCTCAGCTCCAAGGTTAGAAGTCATGATAATTAGAGTATTTGTGAAATTAACAGTGCGGCCTTGGCCATCAGTTCAACCTTCCATCATCCAGAACTTGAAGGAGAATATTGGACAGAGCAACATGTGCTTTCTCCACTTCATCAAACAAGACGATACTATATGGCCTTCGCCTCACAGCTTCAGTAAGTTGTCCACCTTGTTCATGTCCAACATACCTGTAACACGAAACAATTGAGTGAGATACTGCTATTATACAACCATGTGATAGAGATTTGAGCACTAGAATTACATTGCAATAAGGCACTTACCCAGGTGGAGCACCAATTAGTCGAGATACAGAGTGCTGCTCCATGTACTCGGACATGTCAATTCTCACCAGTAGATTCTCATCATCGAAGAGCTGCTCAGCGAGAGCCTTGGCAAGCTCGGTCTTACCAACACCAGTTGGACCCAAGAAAAGGAATGAGCCAGTTGGCTGTTGTGGCCTACCCAACAAGGCCCTTGACCTCAACACTGCCTCCGCAACAGCATTTACTGCATCATCTTGTCCAACTACTCTGGTATGCAACCTCTCAGCTAGACCAATTAACCTCTCTTTCTCATTCTGGCCGAGCCGTGTAACAGGGATGCCAGTCCACTGACTCACCACCTCTGCAATTCGTTCTGGTTCAACAGTTCCAGTAAGCGCCAAGTTCTCAAGTTGCGCTATGGCAGATTCCACTTCTTGGATTGCTCCAGATCGCAAATCAGCAGCTCTGACCAAATCACATCTTCTATCAGCCGTTTGTAATGCAATCATGAGCTCCTCTCTTTTCTGCTTAAGCCGTCGAAGTTCATCAATACTTTCGTTTTGCTTTCTGCACTTCATCATGAATAATTCAATCTTGCCCGTCAAGTCAGCATGTTCTTTGCAAGCTTTATCTAACTCCTTTGCAAGCGCATGACGTTTAGCTTCTACTTGCATTCTCTTTGTTTTCAGGTTATCAATTTCCTCCGGCAGACTATCAAGCTGCATCCTCACACTTGCACAGGCTTCATCAACCAAATCAATTGCCTTGTCGGGAAGATGACGCTCTAGAAACAGAAAGATCAAACAGATGTTAGCTGTCTCTTGCGGATCCACTGTGAGGCCAGGAGGGACACGTGCCGCTCCTGGAATTTTTTAAAAATTTTGTTAAATTTCATTTGTTTCGAAAATTTTATCAAGTTTTCTATTTATATTGTAATTTTATTAGTTCAAAATAAAATCTAAATTTATCATTTTGTTAACTTTTCCTTTTTTTTTTTATCCTTATCTTTATTAAGATTTAATTGTTATTAGTTTCTTCATCTCTATTCATACGTACATTTATCTTTGATTTAACAACAACAACAATAATAATATTATTGTTATTATCTCTCTAACATTAGTAAATATCTATGATTTTTATTAAAATTTAGTGTTTTTTTAGACATTTCGAACATAATTTTTTTAATTTGACTTGAAAATCTAATTAATGAACCCTAAAATTGTATTAAAAAAAAAAACAATCCTAAAACTTTCCAACATATGTAACATCATGATTTAATTTTACTTGACTCTCTCTTTTTTTCTGTCAGTATAATTTAAACCATGTTTGGATTCAATAATGTCATAATAATTTTTCTTAATTGGATAAGTATTTACATTATTTTTGTTTAACTTTCACTTCCAACTAAGAATTTAATTTCTAACTTATTCTTTTGCATAATTTAATTGCCAACAATTTTCAGTAAATACTATGATTGTAAATAAAGAATTAAATTTGCTTCCTCTCATATGGATTACCAATTAGTAAATATATTGTTTTGAATATTTTGAATTTTTTAATTATACTTTATAATTAGAGATTTTTTAAAGTTTAGAACTATATATGTCCTTAGTTAGGTGTATCAGTTTTGGTTATGTCCTTATTTAATATGTTGGAGACGGCTAGAAACCAAACAAAATGAAAATTTAATATTTTAATGTAATTTTAATTTTTTCTAACATTATCTTGAATTCATTAAACTGCCTCCTTTCATATTAATTCCTAGATCCATTACTGTGTTAGCACAGTTATAAAATAAAAAAAGGGGAAACTTCATTTTAGTCCTTAAGGTTTCATGAAATATCAAAATTTTAAACATCTATTGGAAACAGCTCTTTTAATCCCTAACTTTTCCAAAACTCTTTAAAATAGTCCAAACCGTCAGTCAACTAATGGTCAAACCAAACAGAAAAATTCAAAAGACTTAATTACCCTCATCACTTAAAATAACCGTTTTGCCCCCAATGAAATCATAATATTATATATTTTTCATCCAATAAAAAATCGACACGTGTATATAATTATTATTTTTTTAAATATGATCATTTTTTTAATTAAATAAGAATAAAAAAAAACAAATGGCCGAAAAATATTTTTCTTTTCATTCTCTCTTCCCTGAAGATTGCAAGGAAAAAAAAAAAAAAAAACCAATGACAGGGGCAACGATCGACGATCTGGTGCATCGATCTGGTTCGATCGATGCACCAGATCAACGCACCAGATCTGGTGATGATCTGGTTCGAACCAGATCGTCGCACTTCCAGATCTGGTGACGATCTGGTTAGTCGCACTAGATCTGGTGCGACGATCTGGTGTGACGATCGTCGCATCGTCGCACCAGATCGACAATCAATTTGGTGTCGCATCAGGTGCGACGATCGTCGTACCATCGTCGCACCTGGTGCGACACCAGATCGACAGAATCGTCTGTCGATCTGGGCGACGATGTGCGACGAACCAGATCAACATCTGGTTCGTCGCACCAGCTGGTTCGTCGCACGATCTGGTGCGACGAACCAGATGTCGCACCAGATCGTCACCAGATCGACGTACCAGATCGACCTGGTTCGCACCCAGATCGTCGATCTGGTTGATCGACGATCTAGTTCGCACCAGATCGTCGATCAGATGGTGCCAACCAGATCGACGAACCAGATTGTTTGGATTTTTGGGTGTGATTGTATGGTGGCTGTTGTTTTCTTTGGTTGTTTTGGTGATGAAGAAGAGTTTTTGTTTGTGTTGATATTCATGATTCAGGACTGGATTTGTGTTGATGATGAAGATTGATGATGAATGGTGATTTTGTTAGTGAAGAAAATGATTTTTTTTTTTAAATTAAGTTATTTATTAAAATATTTTTATTTATCAATTTTTTAAATATTTTAAAAACATAACTGTACACGTGTCATGACGTTAACATTTCATACGAAAATACCATCTTGCCCTTTTTTATCAAAACTATCTGTCACTGTTGACCTATTAGTTGACTGACGGTTTAGACTATTTTGAAGAGTTTTGGAAAAGTTAGGGATTAAAAGAGTTGTTTCCAATAGATGTTTAAAATTTTGATATTTCGCGAAACCTTAGAGACTAAAATGAAGTTTCCCCTAAAAAAAACAGACTTTATATATATATATATATGTATGTATGCGTGTATTAAAAAGTTTGGCATACCAGTTATGTATCGGGCTGATAGCTCTGCCGCAACAATAAGAGCACTCTCTTGAATCCGGACACAATGGTGACCTTCATACCTTTCCTTCAATCCTTGAAGGATGCTAATTGTTTCATCAACGCTAGGCTCAGCGACATAAACTTGTTGGAATCTTCTCTCAAAGGCAGCATCCTTCTCCACATACTTCCTGTATTCCTCGAGTGTGGTGGCGCCAATGCACCTAAGCTGACCTCTTGCAAGCATGGGCTTGAAAAGGTTAGCAGCATCCATAGTACCCTCTGCCCGGCCAGCTCCAAGAACAAGGTGAATTTCATCAATAAACAGAATCACTTTCCCGATCCTCAGCTTCCTCCACTTCTTTTAGAACAGCCTTTAACCTCTCCTCAAACTCTCCCCTAAACTTTGTACCAGCAACCAGAGCACCCATGTCTAATGCAATCAGCCTCACATCCTCAAGATGTTTTGGAAACTGTTCCCTCACAATTCTTTGTGCCAGTCCTTCTACTACAGCAGTTTTACCAACTCTTGCCTCTCCAATAAGAACTGGGTTGTTCTTAGTTCTCCTTGAGAGAATCGCAACAACCCTTTTAATCTCTTCGTCACGCCCAATGACTGGATCAAGCTTCTGTGCTTGTTCAACAAGATCTCTCCCATAAGTCTTCAAAGCCTGAAAATTAGGAGCACCTGAAGAACTTCCCATGTTCCTTCCTTCCTTTTCGCGGAGGAATTACACCCAGGTTGTCAGGCTTGCTAAGGAACCTCCAGCTTCATTCAACGAGTCCCCAACCTGGGAATACTCTACAAGTCTTGCAATTAACTTAAAAAAACGGTGACTATCACATTAGGGTTGATGATTTGAGAAGAACCAACATAAGAGGAAGAAAGAAAGAAACAACTTCTCCCATAAGGTACTTCGAGGATAGCCTAATTGAAGTCCTACTTGGTTGCCTACTTCGAGGATTTTTAATTGGATGGGTGTAGAGGTAACTTAATGAATTAATTGGGAACGTAAATGACTAAAGATAAACGTAGAAAAAGTCCAACAGTTGGGGTTAAATCCACGTAAGCTACAGATAAGAAGGATTTAGGTTGACGTAGCATGACAATTGACAAAGGGGTTGCACTTTGGTGAGTTTTCTTGATGAACAAGCCATGAAAGCGACATCCTAACGAATTCATAGAGACCAACTAAAAGCTAACACACTGCCCCTTCTAGAAATCTACTTGTCTTCACAATCATATCAACATTTCAACATTTAAAAAAAAAAAAAAAAAAAAAATTATATGTTCCCCAGCTCTTTATTTCTAATTTAAAGGATAATATAGCTGTTATTTATGTTTAATTAACATATTAAAATAGTCTTCTTAATTTTAAAATGTAAAAATAAGGTGAAATAGTAAGTTAGGATCGTTTTTGTCACTCATAACACTAGATGAAACTTTAAGTTTAAATAACAATTAAGTTTGTGACCTGGTTTCACTCTTAATGAAAGCCAATACACTTTCTTCTCCTCCTCTCATTCTTCAAAAACATATCAAACTCACTCTTTCACTAGAAATCACTAAAAGAACTATGGAACAACCATCTTGGTCATAAACCTCCTTTTTTTTTTTTTTTATTTGTTTGTTTTTTAAGACTTTGACAAATCACAAGGATTTCCTTCATTATGAAGGGATTTGAGAAACATTTTATAGGGTTTCAAAATTTTTGTTTGAGCAATTTATGGGTATGTTTTGAAATTACAAAACATTATGGATTTGTGTAGAGAAGTTTTAAGTGTTGAAATTGAGTAAAAATAAAGGCTGAGAAAGCCCTTAAAAAGGAAATTGTCTATTTTGCATTTGAAATAACATTTTTCATGATTTATTTATAATTGTTTGTGATATATATTTTTGTAACTGATATTGAACAATTTTGAAAAGCCTTTACGGGGTAACTAATGTTACATTTGAGTCTATAATATGTTATTACAACCATCTCAATATGGAGAACAAAGTTTTTTTTTTTTTCCTTTTCCAAATTCAAACTTGCCAACCTCCATTTTCACATTTTTATTTTTTATTTTTCAACAATTATTTTTAACTTATTAAATGGTTTTTGCTTTTGTCAAAGATGTCGAAAATGGACCGGTCTATCATAATCGCAACGGCAATCACCGTCATCTCTCTCTCTTTTTTTTTTTTCTTTTCAATTTATTTAAAGGATAATTTTGTCTAAAACACATAATACATGCTATTAGAACTCAAAATATTGATTTAATAGCGGTCCTAATGCTCACCCTTTATTGAGTGCTACTTAAAAGAAAATAACTCATTCAAAATTGGGTACAAATTAATTGTCTTATATATACCTTCAATACAAAGTTAGAACATTAAAGAATTATATTTTAAGATAAGTTAAAAGTTTGAAAAGTTGTTCAAATTTGAGACCTCAAATTAATATTAAGATTTTGTCAATCGTAAGAGATATCATCTCAATTTTACAAACTTAGTTGACAAATATAAAATATTGTTTTAGCCCTTATGACCATTTACATTTTCATCATATAAAATTTTCAATGGTAGAGTGATGGAATATGATCAAAATGCACAAGGTCACATGCAAAGGGGTAGGGTGTGCTAAGGTGCACCTACACAACCCAAACACTCAATAGACACGTATCTAACAAAGAGACATGTTTTACGATCGATGGACTTGGTCGTTTAGGAAGATATGCAATAGTTGCAACCTGTAATGAATAGCCACTGGCAGTATATAAAGAAGCTCTTGCCCAGCCATTCACAATAGATAAGTGAAGCACAAATAATAGAGAAAAAAACAGGAATACTCTTGGATATTATTTTTTATTGGCTAGAATCTTTAGATAAAAAGTAGTTTGTTGGTGGCTTTCTTTGCATCAATCAACATCCTAACGACGTTATTACAATCTTCTTCATAAAATTTTTAGCTTACAGTGCTACACACCAATTAAAATCTAATAGAATATACAAATTTTACTCCCTACCAAAGAAAGAGGCTTAATTTGTTCTTCAAAACAAAGTTTTTTTCAAATAGTCATGAATAGATCAACTACTAGTTTCATATTTAATATATATTTTTTATATTGATTATACTAGCTTAATTGATTATTTATAATAAGTAATTACAGAAAAAGCCCCAGATGTTTACTCTTTTGGTAGTGGATTTAACTTTTAAGTTTACCTTTAAATTACATGAAACCAATGTCGCAGAAAGCTAGGCGTCTGGCGGTTGATAGCCTGACGTTTAATGCCTAGCTCTAGATGCTGCCTAGGCGAGTCAAACTGAGTCAACATGAATAATAATATACAAAAAACATTTATGTGAAGAGACTGAAGATAATACAAACACAACAAACAACAAAAATTCAACAAACACAAGCATGAAAAAATGAAGTTTTTAAATCAGTTTAAATAACAAAAGCTTCTAAATTTGTGTCATTGCTGTTAACATCACCGGTCAACACCGAACACACAAACACACCAAAAACAGAAAAAAAAAAAAAAAAAGACAAATTGATGCCACTATTGTTAAAAGGCTTGAACCGATTCCACGAGTACTTCACACCATTGCTGCACCATCCACAAGTGACGACGAGTCGGTGACGATGGTCAACGTTAGGGTTTGGTAATGGTGAGTGGTGAGGGGAATCTGTTTCGACACTTTGGTGAGGGGGGTTCTACCATTCTGGTGGTGCTCTATTCACAGTTCGACCAGCTACAACAAGGAACAACGAGTGATAGTGAGTCAGCAACGATGGTCAAGGTTAGGGTTTAATGGTGGTGAGTGGTGAAGCGTTCAGTTTTGGGGCTTTGGTGAGGGTTTGGTGGTGCCACGCTCTCTGTAGATTCTTTTTTAAACATTAAACATTCAAACGACATCGTTTTGAGGAATCTAAAATGACATTGTTTTGGGAAAAAAAATAAAAAAACAAAAAATAAAATCGCCTAGGTAGCCCTAATCAGTTGTCTAGTAGGTCTTGGACTGCCTAAAATGCTGATTTTGGCATTTTCGGATTGGTTGGCGGCTGCTTAGTGCCTAACGGTTGCCTAGGCCAATTTTTAATATATTGCATGAAACCACCACTCAATTAGTTAAAAAAAAAAAAAAAGTGTCTAGTTAGTCAAACTTAACTAACATTAAGTATATTTTTTTATGTTTTACCATTTTTTTTTTAAATTTATCTTGCAAAATAAAAAGAAGATTGATATGCATTTGTCTAGATGGACAATGAAAATCAAATTTAAAAACTAAAAAATAATATTTTTAAAAATAAATAAGTAGATCTCCACCATCTATCACTTTTGATGGATAGCCAAGATTAAGTTAAAAAAAAAAAAGAAAAAAAAGGTGGAGATCCAATTTCATTTATTTCTCTATCGAGATTTAGGTCTTTATTAGCAATGGAGATCCCATCATCTAGAATCTTCATCGTTGCTACAGACCTAAATTTTGAGGTTTTTAGCAATGGAGATGAGTTAGACCCAAAGGTCATTATCGTTGGAGACTTGGCTCTCCATTTGGAGATTTGATTTAGGTATTCATTGTTGGATACCTCGATCCTGACGATGGGATCTCCATTGTCAATGGTTGGAGATAGGATCTCCATCTCTAACCAGATGGGTAAAGATGGAGAATTGTCTGTCCATCTTCTATGTTTGGAGGATTGAAGCTTCATTATTTTCTTCTTCTTCTTCTTCTTTTATTTATTTATTTTTTTCCAGTTTTTTAATTCTTTGATCCCTATTGTCCCTATCAAGGATGGATGGTGGATATCTCACTTTTTTTTTTCCAAAGTTTTTGAAAATGTTTTTGTTTTCAATTTTGGTTTCTTAATTTTTTTAAATAATATATGGATCTCCATCATCCAACCTAGAGATAGACAATTAAATTTTTTTTCATTAAGTTCTTAAAAGAAAAAATGATCAAATTCCTTTTCTATAACTATTGATGGCATTTCAGTCATTTTATCCAACTTTTTGGTCAACAGTTAAAACTAACTCTAATTGACAAACGAAGTGGAGGTTTTGTAAAATTTAATGCTAAACTTAAATCTAATTGCGAAAGAGTAAACCTCATGGAGGTTTAGTGTAATTACTTCTATTTCTGACAAATAATTATTTAATTTAATGAGTTTGTATTCTTGGCCGTTTTTTAAAATAGAGGCTCCTCGCCGATATATCAAAGACCATCAAGCAAACTGAAGTGGTTAACCAAATCAAATTTGATCTCAGAAGTTCACCAATCTTTTTTGTAATATTTATTAAAAGGAATTATTTTTTTGAAGCTCAGTCCTGCTCTTTAAAGACATATAAAAGTAAAAGAAGATGGGGGAAAAGGAAAAGTACAATCCACCAAGGTCACTTTGAATCACAACTAGTATATATTTATGTACATGACACTTTAATAAAAACTTTGAATTAATGCTATCAAAAAAGAAATGAATATACATTTTTTTTTTAATAAAAGAATCACCAAAAAGAAGTGCAATTCTAATTCCAACCAGAATGTTATTTAATTTAACATCAATCAGTAAGTTAATAAAACCCTTGTTAAAATTTTGACTTGTTGATACAAAATTTTGTAGTAGAAAGTTACAAAACGAGAGATATATTATCCCAACTCTCTCTCTTGAGGGGAGAGAGAGAATACATACATATATATATATATATATATATATAGGCAGATTGAGGGAAAGAAAATATAAATAGCTAAGCTTGAACCATCTAATCTATTGATTTAAATTAAGTGGAAAGCTAGGCAGTAGCGGTTTTTTTTTTTTTTTTTTTTTTTCAAGACTGGTACAAGCCCAAGAATTAATTGGGACTAAACGAGATTTGATTTTGGGATGCGGTTCGGAAAGCAACTTTCATACGGGAAAAAGCACAATTATTCGTTCGTAATACATGATTGAGGCCTACGGGCAACCGGAAATTGGGTTGGTGATGAATTATAGCCGAAGTGTGATTTTTTTGTGAACAGGTTTTTCTGGAACGTCAAAATGCAACCATTATGTTGCCGAAATTTTATTAGAAAATAAGTTTAAAAATCGAAAAAAAATTCTTACTCATTTTCAGTTTTTAAATAAAACCAACCTAATAATGTTTCAAAAAGTATTAGAAAGTTTAGGGTTCACTCCACGGGTTTCGCTTAACTCGACGAGTCAGGTCTAAGAGGGATTTATTGGGGTGCCCGGCGTGACCTACTAGATTAGAGCTAGAGGTATCCGGGTTGTGTCGCGTTAGAAAATTTTATTAAAAAAGGAAAATAAAATCTCTCAATTATGTAATCTATGATGTCAAAAAAAAAGAAAAAATTACGACACATCTCTCCTACTCCGAATAGATGTATATCTCCTCATCCATCTTTATTGATAAGGGTTGAAACATGAAATCCCACCAAAAACATGAAAATGTTTAGCTTGCACGAGTCTCAAGTCTCAACAAGTCTTTTAATTTTTTTGTGTTAGAATTAAAAAAAAAAAAAAAAAAATCTAAAAATACATATTAATAATCCAAATTGAATTTAGAATGTAAGCCCTCGAATTTGATTTTACGGATTTCCTCAAATATAGTCCCTAAATAATTATTGGAGACCCTAAATGGTTCATGGAAATGTCTAAGGATATATGGAACCCATAGAAATCGATTTCGACTAGATTGGAGACTAAACGGAAGTATAAAATAGTGAATGAAATAGAGCAAATATTTAAGGTGATAAGGGACTAAATTGAAGATAAATTTTAATAATTGTGGTCAAAGTGGAATTAAGCTAGAATTTAAGGGAGGAGAATGGATTTGTCTTAGGGCATAAGTGGAATTATTGAGAGTATTGTGGAGGAAAATAGAAGCCAAGAAGTATGGTTGACTTTTCAAAGTGAAAATCAAACAAAACCAGTAGCTTCTCTCTCGCGAGAAAGAAAGAAAGAAAGAAAAGAAAGAAGAAAGAAAAGAGAGAAGAGAGAAGAGAAGATGAGAAGAAGAAGAAGAAGGAGAAGCCACCAACGCCGACCAGCCGTGCACCATCGCCGTCCAGCCATCCAGCCGCCGCGAACCGAAGCAGAAACGTGCAGCAGAACCGTGACAGACCAAGCTGAAACTGTTGCGAAACAGCCCCAATCAACGCCGATGAGCTGCCCCATCCCAACCTGCACCAAGATCAGCTCAAGCTAGACCTGAATGGAGCTGAAACGGAGCTGATCCAGCGGCCAAAACAGCTCTCCGCACGTGCAGATCGGCGACAGCGACGACGGCGAACCGCGGCGAAGCTAAGAGGGAAAGAGAGAGAGGAAGAGAGGAGGAAGAAGAGAGGAAAAATCCAGCCCAGATCTGCTATAAAACTAGTCCAAAACCAGCTCGAAAATCATCCTCAAAGCGTAGTCAACGCGAAAGAAAATGGTGAGTTATTTAAGTTTGAAATTGATGATTTCGTTGGTGATTTAAGTTGATTCGAGATGGATTTCGTTGTGATTTGTTGGTTGATTGTTTTTGAGTGAAAACGAGTTGAAAAATAAGTGGATTTAAGCCTATTGGGAGTTTAGAAAACCAAAGATTCAAAAAGAATCCAAATCACGCAATAAACTAGTTTAAAGGGCAATTTCGTAAATTGACCCTTATGATGTCCGTTGAGAGTTTGGATGACCCTAATGAGTTTAATTAGGCATGTTGAAGCTATTAAAAGCGAAAGATTAAGATTAGAAATCAAAATGGAGAGTTGCGCGTAAAAAGGATCATATAGGGAGGATTGTGTAATTTCGAGTTTCCAGAAGTGACGTGAACGTAAATTTATGCTTTCATATGTTGTGTAGGTGACGAGGGAGCTCAAGGATCGAGGCGAGAGAATTAGGGGTTTCGCACGCGCTATTCTCAGTCGTCAATTTTGTGAGTGAGTTTTATTTAAAGATTTTAAAAGTATTTCAAATTTTCAAATTTGATTTGATAAGTAATTGCTTGAGTTTATTTTGCATTGATATATGCATGAGCATTAGTTTGAAATGAGAATGTGATTTTATATGCATATATATAAGTTGTTGAAATGAAATTTCAAAAACTAAGTTTTCAATCTTGAATTGAGAAAATCAGTTTTAGTGCTTAATGCACTCAGAAAATGAGTTTTAGTGCTTATGGCACTCAGAAATCAGAATTTAGTGCTTTACGCACTCAGAAAAAAGAATTGTGCTTTTGCACCAGAAAGTTAAAGCAGAAAAGAGAAAAGTGTTTTCAAAACCAGAAAGTATCCTCTCAGGGATTTTCAGAGATTACAGAGCAGTTTAGACCCGATCGGTCTATCCCACTTCAGTTGGCACAATCCTGGGGAGGGATAAGTCACTAACCAGGGGGATAAGTGTCAGAGTCTGTCAGTCGAGTCGCCATTACTGATGTGGGGTAGTGTTTCGTGTGCTATGGTTAGCGCTGGGCAATTCCGCACATGTCCACGAGATGTCTTAGAGCAGGCGAGCTATGGTTAGCGCTGGGCAATTCCGCACATAGCCGCGAGATGTCTCAGAGTTGACGAGCTATGGTTAGCGCTGAGAAATTCCGCACATAGCCGTTAGATTCTAGAGATCCCAGATTTAGGGATACTATGGTAATTTTGAAAGATATCGAGAAACAGCTTTTAAAAGAAAAGCTTATTTGAGATAAAAGATATTTTACAATTGCTATTAAAGTTGTTTATGGTTTATAGTTGCAAGTTTTGTATTTAAATACGTGCATGTGCTTAGAGATGAATTCTCTTGTTTAAGTTGATATTTAAGAGATTTAAGCGTGAAATGTTTTAGAAACAAAGAATAGTTTTCAAACGTTTTCAGAGGAGGACGTTTTGAAAAACAGATTTTCAAAGAAAAGATAAATTATCACTCACTGAGCTTTTAGCTCATTATTTTCTGTTTTATATAAAAACCTCCTCAGGTACTCTCAACAGGTAGCCGATCAGTAGCATTACCTGCAGCGGGTGAGCTAGCGCGACACGACATCATTTGAGTAGTTCATTTTGTTTCATTAGTTAGATTTTCATGTAAATCTCTTTTAAAATGTATTAAGGATTTGTAATTATTCATTTATAACTGTTTTTAAATTGCTTTTGATTTAAATGAGATTTATTAAATGTGATTAGAATTTATTTAAGTTGATTTGAGAATGAAATGCATGATTGAGGCCTACGGGCAACCAGAAGTTGGGTTGGTGATAAATTTTAGTCGAAGTGTTGTTTTTCTGTAAACAGGTTTTTCTGGAACGTTAAAAATGCAGCCGTTATGTTGCCGAAATTTTGTTAGAAAAATGAGTTTCGAAAATGAATTTAAAATTAAAATTAAAATTTTTCCTACGCGTTTTTAGTTTTTAAAGAAAACCCAACCCAACGATGTTTCAGAAAGTATGAAAGAGTCTAGGGTTCGCTCCACGGGTTTCGCTTAGCCCGACGAGTCAGGTCTGAGCGGGATCCGTTGGGGTGCTCGGCATGATCTACCGGATCAGAGTTAGAGGTATCCGGTTCGGGTCGCGTCATAGAAACTCACAGTTTTAAAGGTATTAATACATAATCCAACGTATTTGTTTGAAACAATAAATATATATTTTTAATTTACTTCTCAATACCTAACAACACTTGTCCACATAATTCAAATAAAAAATCTCAAAATAAACATTTAAATAAAGTTCTTACTAAGTATATATTCAACTAATTTATTGTCATTAGCGATAATTGCTTTTTATATTGTTTTATTGGTAGGGTTATTGACACCCATAAAAATGATAATAAACCGCATTTAAATTAAAACGATTTAAAACACAATTACGAACGAATAATTACAAATTACAAATCACTTATACAATTCAACAAGGATGTTTACATGTAAATAAGCTAAATGCAAAAATAAACTGCTCAAATGGCATCATGTTACGTTGCCTGCTGAGAGTACCTGAGGAGATTTTTGTATAAAAACAGAAAAATAATGAGCTAGAAGCTCAGTGAGTGATAGTTGTCTTTATTTTAAAAATCTAATTTCTAAACGTCCTCCTCGGAAAACATTTGAAAACAATTTTTTATTCCTTTAAACATTTCAAATCTTAATCTCTTAAACTCAATTATCAATATGAGAATCATATAAACGCAAACATGCAATAATTTAAAAATTCTCATAACTTAAAATCATAAGCAATATGAATAAAAATCATACAAACTTCTTTTCTTTTCAAACTCAAAATGTCTTTTCTTTTTCAAAGCTATTTCTAAATATCCTTCAAAAATACCATAATATCCCAAACTCTGGGGGTCATGTGGCCTCTGTACGAGGTATGCTCCAACGGAGGGACCAATCGTGATAGCTTTGAGACATCTCACGGCCATGTGCAGAATTTTCAAGTGCTAACCATAACACGCGAAACACCACCTTACATCAGCAATGACTACTCAACTGACAGACTCGGACACTTGTCCCCCCAGGTTAGTGACTCATCCCTCCCTAGAACTGTGCCAACTGATGTGGGATAGACTGATCGGGTCTAATCTTATCTAAAAATCTTTGAGGATATACTAATGGTTTTGAAAATACTTTTCTTTTCTTTCCTCAATTCGAACTGGAAAAGTTATTTTTCTGAAATTTCATTTCAACAACCACATATATGCATATAAATCGAAATTCTCATTCAAGCTAAAATTTATGCTCATATCAATGCATTTAAAATAAATTCAAGCAATTACTTATCAAATCAACTTAATAATTTGAAATACTTTTAAAATCTTTAAAAATAAAACTCATTCACAAAAACAGATAAGTGCAAATGGCGCGTACGGAGCCCCTATTCCTTTCGTCTCGATCCCCGTGCGTCATCGTCACCTACACAACATATGGATATGTAAATTTACGTTTGTGTCAACTTCTGGAAACTTGAAATAACTAAAATTACACAATTATCCCCAAATGACCATTTTTATGCTAAAACCTCCCTTTTGGTTTCTTTATCAATTCTAGGGTTTCGATCTCCGTTTTCTTTGTCTAGAACCTATTTATTATCACATAGGGACGTTCTGGCACTAACGGAATCGCGTTCGGAGACTCGAAATGAAAATTGTCCGATTTCGA
Organism: Nephelium lappaceum; assembly: GCA_021234005.1. Lineage (NCBI taxonomy): Eukaryota > Viridiplantae > Streptophyta > Magnoliopsida > Sapindales > Sapindaceae > Nephelium > Nephelium lappaceum. The sequence continues at coordinate 6,445,938 of CM038007.1, read as the reverse complement.
CCCTTTTAGGTCGAATACTATTCACAGCCCTACTCGGGACTTTTCTTCGTTCTGTTTTCACTCCAAACACCTTCCCAACTCGTCTTCTACTCGGTCCTAATGTCGGTATGGAAGGAAACGATCATCGGGTAAGTGTTTTAGGCTAAAAACGCGTTATTTTCGCTACTAATTTTGGGCGTTTTCTTGGTTTTGATTTCTAATTTTAATCTTTCACTTTTAATAACTTCAACAAATCTAATTAAACTCGTTAGGGCCATCAAAACTCTCAACAGATGCAATATGGGTCAATTTACGAAATCGCCCTTCAAACTAGTTTAATGCGCCTTTTGATTTCTTTTTAAATTCTTGATACTTTCTTGGTTTTTTAGGCTCCAAATAAACATAAATTCACTTAGTTTTCAACTCATTTTTACTCACAACCAACCAACAAACAAATCGTAATAAAACCCACTTCAAAACCAACTCAATCACCAACAAACTCATTAACAATATCAACTTCAAACTTAAACAACTTACCTCATTTTCTTCCTCACGAAATCACTATCTTCCTCTTCGTGTTGACCTCGGTTTTGGACTGGTTTAGGGCTATTTAGGACTGGGCTTGACAGGACCCAACCCAGATCTTATCATACTTATATCCAGAGAGCCTTGCTTGGCACCTCGACGGAATCCTCCTAAATCCTTCCTTATTGGCCTAAAAGGAATCTGTGGAACGAACCCTTAAAATTTTTTCTTACTTATAAACACGATTGGGTTGATTTTTTTTTTTTTTTTTTTTTTTTTTTTTTTGCAAACGGAAATTTGACAATATAACGTCTATATTTTTAAGGTTTCCAAGATACCTGTAAGGTTAAAATACACTTTGACTATTTTCAATATCCAACACAACTACTTCCACAAACTCTTTCCATGTAATCCTACATAGTTTAAAAGTCATATAAAGGCATAAAATCTTAGGATTAAAAACCATAAATCACATGAGTTTAAAATCATTCGAAATCATAACCTTAAACCAAAGGTCAAAGCCAAAATTTATAAGAAATTAACTTAGCCAAATACATACTTTTCATCACTTAAAATAAATTCATAAAACTTTACACATATCAAAAGATACATATATACAAACATTTATTTCAAAAGCCACGAAAATATATGATCAAATACAACAAAAGGGAGGCTTTTCAACTTTCATATGCATGCAAAATGTTTATAAAAGGGAAACATTCGTTGAGTCGGCGCCCACCTATATCAACGGAGGGTATCTTGTGCCACGTCACCTGCGCTAGCACGTAGGGAGGTTTTTGACATAAAATAGGAAAAAGTGAGCTTAATGAAGCTCAGTGAGTGTGTGTAAGTTGTAAAACAATATCATATTCATTTGTAAAATACCTCCTTAAAAACATTAAAAATAGAGTTGTATTTCATAATCATTTCACTTAAAATCTCATAGAAGTTCATGTCTAACATAATAAAATCATTCAAATCCCAACAGAAGGGATACATAAAACTTTTCATAAACTTAATAAGCAATAATATCATTGAAACTGAATTCAATTGTAAAGCTTCATTTTGAACCATAATTATAATCATATAAAATAGTTTACTTTTGAACTTGCATTCGCATTTTTAAATGCACCAATGTTACCCTTTAAACTTACAACCACGAGAACGTGGAGTCACGAAATGATTTGGCCATAAATACCATCCGTGACACTTACAAAGACATCCCAACAACTACGTGCAGAATTGTGCATCGCAAAGCATAGAGTAAGACAACATCTCACACATGTAAAAGCGACACGATAGACTCTAGTGCCCCAATGTGAGTGATGCAATACCCCCCATACATTGTTATACATGTGTGGGACGTAACATCCGGATCTACATAACTTACAAGGGTGGGCAAACAATTGGCCTTTGAAAACATATTTATACATATATCATTTTTTTTTTTTGCATCAACCATTTATCGAAACAATACTTAAAACTTCGAATTCCATTTCAAAGTAGTTTTCACACTTATAAAAACACAAAAGATAACTTTCATACAACACATAGTATTCATGAAATCATCCTTTTAAAATCATAAAATCACAACCATACTAGAAAATACATAAACATGTCAAAACACATACATTTTTGCTAAAACCATTTTGCACTCACCTTGCTTTCAAACTTCCCTTAATGGCTTCAATAGTCCTCTCCGGCTTTGCTTGCCTCGTCTTCACCTACACATGATAAGCACACTTAGAATGTGCTCAATAGACAATGCAAAGATGCATTAGATGCACCTAACTATACTAACATTATAAAATTCTCTCTATACTAGTAGCTTCTCCTTTCAATTTCTCTTTGATCCATACTCCAAATTCCCAATTTCTTTTTTTCGATGACAACTCATAATGACTTTCCTAGGTACTTTACAATGCATTACAATGAAATTGGTTTAAATTCAATTCTAACATTTCCATAGGAATATATGTCACCGAAACATCAAGAAATCATGCTTAAAACATCACCCTTTCATTGGATTCCTATACTTCTCCATAAGGCCTCACATGTTACAACACATACTAGATTCATTTCCATCAATTTTTGCATGTTGGTTCTTTGAGACATTTTATCAAATACCTTGTCTACATCTCATTCTCTTGTTTTCAATCCAAAACCAACCTAAAATCTATCTCAAGCCAACCCTACCTCATCAATCTTAGTAGGTTTCCATGCCTTCTACACATACTTTTCAAGCACAATTAATTCCTCTCTCAACATAGATAAAAATCCCCAATCAAACCAATTCAAATATCATCAAAACAACCAACACAAAAACTAATCCAAAAATGAGCAACTAACCTTGTTTTGCTTTGTTGGATGCTTCAAGTTTGATTTCCTAGCTTATGGAAGTTTGCTTGATGGATTGGGATGTCAAAACTCACTTGAACCAACTTTGATCATCAAAAACTTAACTTGGCCGAACACACACACACACTTTTCTCGCCTCTCTCTTTTCTCTCTTTTGTTTCTTTGTGTTTGCTTTGTGAGTGGCGTGAATTGTTTGAAAAAAAATTGATCAAGTGTTGCTTTTATACTCAAAACTTATTGAAAATTGGATTTTTGGCACTTAACTAATGGTTATTCCATCTTGACCTCTAACTTGTTCACTTATTCCATCTTAACCCTTAACTTACAAACTTATTTCACTTTAGTCCATAGGTCATACTAAACTATAACTCCAATGCCAATGACCATTTTACCCTTACACTTATTTAGGCGTCTAATGGGGTTTCCTTAATCTCTATACTTTTACACTACTTTGATTACTCTCTTAGAGTCTCAAAACATTTCCTATCAATCATTTATGACTTCATACATCACTTAGGGGTTATTACTTAGGGAAACCATTAACCGTTAAGGGCTTACAGGGTTTTCGGGCTGACTTCCTCCTCCTTCTTCTCCTCCGTGTGAGCTCATTCTTCCCTGGCCAAATCTCCCTTCTTCTTCCCCGATCTGCCGCCTTTGTTCTAGTTCTATTTTGGTCACGTTTGGTCAGTTGAAAATGGCGTCCGTTGAAACTGGTTTGAGTTGGGTTTTCTTCTACTCCTTCTTCTCTTTTCCTCTCTCACTCTCTCCCTCTCGATCGGGCATCGGTTCTGCTCCAATCTGGTTTATGCGTGGCGAGGTCTGGTTCGGGTTTGATTTGCGTGGGCTTCTGGTCTGGTTCGCATCTGGTTCGGCTGGTGGTCGGAACAACTCGTCGTTGGCGTCATCTGATTTGCATCGGCTTCTGGTCTGGTTTGCGTCGGCTTTAGCTGGTGGTCGAAACAGCTCATCGTCGGCGTCATCCTCTTCTTCTTCTTTTTCTTCTTTTTCTTCTTTCTCCCGCGTTTCAGCGATTGTCCTCTGTTTTGTCTCAGCTCACTATTTTAAGCTTCATTTTATGCCTCAATCCATCTTTTGCTTCATGTTTTCCTCCACAAACAACTTCAATAATACCGGTCATATCCCTGAAAAATTTCGTTCTCACCTTTAGCTTTTAACTTAATTTTAGTTTGACCACAATTATTAAAACTTATCTTCAATTTAGTCCATTGTCACATTAAATAATTACTCGATTTCATTTACCATTTTACCCTTATGTTTAATCTCCAATCGGGTTTAAATCGATCTCTAAGGGTTTCTTATAACATTAGGTGCTTCCATAGACCATTTAGGGTCTCTAATAGCTACTTAGGGACTATTATCGAAAAATTCGTAAAATTAAAAATAGAGGGTTTACATTTTCCATATAGCATAACTAAAATACATGTTGAAAAAAAAAAATCCCATTAAGTATAACTAAAGTACATGTCGCACATTTTAAAGAATTCATCCTTTTTTGTTTTACAAAAGAACTTCTTTCTTTTTTATATTAATAAAATTATTATGAATTTTTGAATTAACACCAAACTTTTAAAATGAAGGTTTTTTAAATACCATAAGTTCACGAACTATTGTTTAGCAAATAAAAATACCACAAAAAATCATTGTTTACATCCTTTATTTGTTTGCGAATTATTTTCTTTTATTTTTTGAGCTTTAAAGAGTGAAAATTTGTAAAGCTTACCTCATTTGTCCATGAATTATTCTTTTTTATTTTTTAAGCTTTAAAGAGTGAAAATATTATACAAATTTTCATGAGTCATGTACATTTTATTATTATTATTAATCTTCAAAGAAAAAAAAAATCATGGTCTCTCCGGTGCATTTGGATGCGTTATTGTGCTCTTTGCCATTAAACATTTAACATGTAGGCACTCAAGTACCAAAATTTTGGCTTGTGTTTGAATCTTCGATACATTAAAGATCTTCTTTATGATTCAGGACCGTATATTGAAATAATGAGTAAGACCTTTTGAACAAATAAACATTGATCATTCAATTATAAGAAACTAGGGCCGAAAAAGAGTTTAATCATATATTTTGTTTTTCCTTGTCATGCATCAATATCATGACTAGTTTTGTTTTCATGCAAAGATCCTGATCATAGTCTATAAGGTCTATGATATAGAAAAAAAATATTTACTTAACCACATATTACATCTCTCTCTCACACATTTTATATATAGACAAATTAAGCTAGTAATTTCTTCTGGTGGGAGAACTATTAAACAGCGAGCGCAGGTAACATATTGGGCATTTTTTGTTTAATATAATTTTGATTAACCAATAATTAAGGTAAAACATTGATTTTCTTATTTTTTTTGAAAGGAATGAAGATTTAATTAATTTTTTTAAAATTAATTTTTCGTGGGGATTTTTTGCCCCATCCCCCCTCTCTATATAATAAAGTATGATGATTAGAGAAATATAGAATTCTTTAATAAATAAATTGTATGATAATTTATCAGTTTTTATTGTTATTGTTGATGAAGACATACAAATCCTTAAAAAAAAAATAGTGAATCAAAGTAAAAAAGAGTCAATTTTTGTAGAATATTTTACAAAACTAGCAAACATTACTTCTTTTCGGTACTCATATCATATTCTTTCTATTAAAACAAAAAGGACTCTTCATAATTTTTTCCCCTTTCTATGGCTCCAAAATACAATTTACCTTCTCATATTATCATCTCAATTATAAATCATCATAAACAAGAGTAAGACAAAAATTATACTTTCCTGCATTTCTAGCTAGCTAAGGTTGGCAAAATGCGGGTTTGGACCTGCACCAGGCCCAGACCCGCATTCGAGGTCCTAGACCCATATTCGACCCGTTTATTTTTTTGAGGGTCTAAACCATGCCCATACCCTCAAATTAATTTAAGGGTATGGTTCCAGAACCGGCCCGTATATTTTGCGGGTCTCTTCAAACCCTCGTTAGACTCAGATCTGACCGGGTTAGATCTGGTTCAATAGGTCAGATCCAGATTTGACCAAATTGACCCGATCAGATCAAGTCGACCCATTTTTTTGGAAAAATTTTTCCAAAGTCTTTTAAAAAAATATTTATAGACTAAGAAATTTAATGGATCCAAAATTCCAACCATGATTTTGTAAAAAAAAAATTAAAACCATTTTTTTTCCTAAATCAAATTAAACTAATTTCACATCACATAATTCCTTCCTTGATCATTCCTATCAAATTTTACAAAAAAACATGTCATAATCAAAATTAAACAACAAATAGCATTAAAAATTAAAATTGATCTTTAATTTACATTCAAAAATAACAAAAAATATAAATATAAATATAAAAAATAAAATAAAGATGATGATGACTCTTCTTCATCTTATTTATGATATATTTCTTCTTCCCAAATGCCACCTAATAGAACAAATTAAGTGAAAAATTAAAAAATTGAATTGATGATTATGAATAATATACATAATATAATTAAATTTATAACTACTTTCATACCTCAAAGTGGAGCCCATATCCAATTTTGTGCACACATCAATGCTTCCAACTTGTCTGGATGAAATCTTCTACGATGTGGACTCAAGAATCTACCGCCAGTACTAAAAGCCGACTCAGAATCCACCGTAGACACAAGAATGGTTATGATGTCTTTGGCAATTCTAGCCAAAATCGAATACTTCCCTTTATTTCCTTTTTACCATGCCAAAATATCAAAGTCAGGGTGATTATCTTCAACTTTTTCATCCAAATATTTCTCTAACTCTGAATTTGTTCAAACCTATAGCTTCTTCACAGTCACGCTTATATTGTTCAAATTCAGCTTCATCCTCATCCCCAGGAACATTAGTAGAATGACCAATAGAAGAATCGCCAACTTGTTCAACTGAAGTTGCATCCATATATTTCTCCTCATACTCTTTCATCAATGCCTTTAGAAGTTCAAGCACATTTTCTTGTTGACGATTTGCATTGGAGCCATACAACTTTTGAAAGTGAAACTGATTTGCAAGATTTTGGACCTAGGATCTAAGAATGTTGCAACAACTATTATACCAGGTATTTCACTCCAATACTTTTCAAATTTGGTGATCATTCTCCTTGCCATTGTTTGTATAGGAATATGAGGAGAAGTAAGCTAATCATTCAATGTTTTCCTTATATTACAAATCATCGAAAACATCAAATTAGCTTGTGGGGTATATGGTACCTAAAAAGTTGGAAAACAATTAATTAAGAGCTATAAGCATTAAAATATTAATTTTTCATTTAGGAAAAAAAAAAAACCTAAAAAACATTCTATTAATTTGTAGAAGGGTTGCGAATGTTCCACCATCATCGTTGCTAATTCCCACTCTGGGTTCTCCGTGTAACACCCCTAATTTTATATGCATGAATATTATTGTTATTATTGTTATTATGATTAATGAGATTTGACAAGTAACCGTAGATTAAGTGAGAATATATATATTGTAAGCCCCAAGTCTATTTCGAGTTTCCCAATAATAGTCCCTATGTGATAGTTTGGGACCTTAAATGATTAATGGGAGTACCCAAAGAATGTAGAAAGCTCTTAGATATTGATTGAACTCGAATGGAGATTAAATGAAAATGTAAAATGGTGAATGCAATCAAGTAATTAATTATTGTGTCAAGGGATTGAATTGAAGATAAGATTTGATTTCTGTGGTTAAACTAAAATATAGCTAAAATCTAATGTATGATAATGAAATTTTTAAGGGACAAAATTGGTATTATAGGATTTGTTTGGGGAGAAAAATAGAAGCCAAAGAGTTGGTTGACTCACAAAATCAAACTCAATGAGCTTCGCCGAACTAGAAGAGAAAAGAAGAAGAGAAGAAGAAGAAGAAGAAGAAGTTACCGTCGATGTCCGACCGACCAGCCACCATCGTCGAATCAGTCGTTGAGCAGACCGTTGTCGAGTAGTAGCGAAGACGCCATGAATTGAAGCTGACCGCGCACGCACCGACCTGCTAAACCGATCGCCGACCATGCGAGACGACGCCGACGAGCTGCTCCAGCTGATCCCGACGTCGAGCTCGCTGATCCGATCCCAAAACCGACGCCAATCAGACTCGAAAGAGAGCAGAACTAAACTGAAACAAAGTGGAACCAGACCTCCACGCACACGAACCTGTGACAGATCAGCAGCAAAACCAGCGGCAAATCGCGACTGAAACCGAGAGAGAAAGAGAGAGAGGAAGAGAGGAGAAGAGGGGGGAAGAAAAATAGCCAAACCCAGCCTAGATCTATCACCAAAATCAGTCCAAAACCACCCCAAAATCAACCTCAAAACAAAGTGAACGAAAAAAGGAATAAGGGTGAGTTGTTTGAGTTTGAGGTTGATGATTTTATTGGTAATTGAAATGGTTTTGATGTGAGTTTTATTTCGAATTGGTTGTTGGTTGGTTTTGAGTAAAAATGCGTTGAAAAATAAATGAATTGATATTGATAGGGAGCTTAGAAAACCAAGAAAACGCCTAAAAAAAATTAGTAGCGAAGATAACGACTGTTTAGCCTAAAACACTTACCCGATGACCGTTTCCTTCCATACCGACACTTGGACCGACTAGAGGGTGAGTTGGGAAAGTGTTCGAAGTGAAAATGGACGAAAGAAATAGGAAGTTTAAAATTTTGGTTAAGTAGAAAACTGGAAGAGAAGTTAAAATGTCAAATAGGTTTTAATGGAGTTTGGTGAGATTTGAAAATATTTGGATCATTTAGGATTAGTAAATCATGCATTTTAAATTAAAGAATGAACTTTTATTAGTATCTATTTGTTTTTGAAAATTCAGGAGATGAGGTAGCCCAAGGAAGCCAAGGAAAAGGAAAGGAAAAAGTGTGAGCTTCCGTTGGAGAATAAATCGAGAAAAAAGTGGCAAAAAGGTTGGTGTACATTTAATTTGAATCTTTGTTTTAATTTTATGATATGGCTTTTGAAAATGTTAATACTTGAGTGTTTTAATTAAACTTGATCTACTAAATATGTTTAAATGTGTATTTTGAAATGCTATGTTGATTTATGGAAGGAATTGAGTATTAAATGTAATATGTTTGAATGGTTTATAGAATCGTAAATGAAAAGAATGTGTGATTATTATATGTAACCAATTGAAATGTTAAAGGAGCCCTCGTAAACCTGATTATTGGTAGGTGGGGATTGAAATTTAGCATGCCAATAGGGTTATTATAGCAGTACTGCAATGATACGTTTGAAATAAAATGAAAATAATTAATTTAGGGACCTTGAGAGGCACCAGCGTGTCCGGTTCCAAATGATTGTTTTATATATGTGTAATGCAATCTAGCGGGTAGCCACTAAGTGTCTGATACTAGAGAGCCCGTTTTCCAATCCAATGTATCATACTAGTGTTCACAAAGGGCAATGGAAATGGTTTTAGACCAATTATGTAATATATATATATATCTATATGTTTGATTTTGAATTTCAAATGTGTATAACAACTTGATACATGATTTTGAATTGAAAAGTGTTTATTATTATGATGTGAAAATGTTTATATTCAAAAATTATATTTTCAAATTTAGTGTACACCCACTAAGCAAATATGCTTAGCGCATTGGAATTTCCGCGCGTAGGTAGTAGGTTGCGCTAGGAGGGCCAAGATTGAAGAGAAATCACATCTGCAGTGAGTTGATACACTCACATCTATCCTTTCATAATTATTTTTGGGTATATATTCATATAATATATTTGGTTTTGTATATAAAATTTTCAATTTGTATTCATGTGCAGTGTATGTATGTACTTGGAATTAAAATGGTGTTTTTGGTAAAGAAAAATCAAGTTATGTAAATATTTTGGTAAATATGGTGATATGGGAAATGATGAACCAAACGGAGTTTGGTTCCAGATGTTGAATATGTTTGTGGAAATTTTGTGTTGGAAATGAAGATATTGAATTTGTAACAGGTTGGGAAAGTCCGAATTTCATGAGAAACTCTAACAGTTTTTCAGTTTGAAATAAAAGGATTTTGTATTGTTTATAAAGTTTTTATTTTTAATTTCTTAATTTGATGTAAATAAAATGAATATACGGTTTTATAATTAAAGATTTAGTAACGAAGATATGACTGTAGCGTCCTTTGGAGTCGTCTGGTGAAATGATGGGTAGAGGGTGTTACACTCCGACAAACACTTATATTGTGGCTCACGTTATTGGACACGAACAAAAACATTCTTATACATCAAAGCCATTGAAAGCATAAAATAGGTGGAATTCCATCTAGTGGGACAATCAAACATAAGTTTTTTGTCATACTTGATTTTCAATTGATTTGCTGCAAATTCAAATGCTTCAATTCTCTTAGGTGATGCTGTCCAAAAGCAAACACTATCTATAATCTTCTCAATACCATCCACAATCATTTGTAACCCATCTCTCACCATCATATTCAAAATATGCGCACAACATTGCATATGAAACAACCTTCCACCCAACAACAATCCATCAGAAAATTTGTGCTTGATTTTATCAATTATGGAATCATTAGTAGAACAATTATCTACAACAATTGCAGATAATTTTCTATCTACATTCCAATCAAGCAAACACTTCATCAATTCATCACCAAGTGACTTAGCATTATGTGGACTCAATACACGGATAAATCTCATGATTCGACTATGTAACACCCATGATTTGTCAATAAAATGCATAGTCACAACCTTATATCCCATTTTTGTGCTTGACATCCACATATCCATAGTAATTGCAACTCTACCATCCAAACCATCTAACAACATCAATGTTTTCTCCCTCTCACTATTATATATATTTAAAATCTCATTTTTCAACGTGTTTCTACTCATTGTTTCGAACCCAGAATGGTAATAACTCATCATTTCCCGAAATCCTATATACTCTACAAATCTTAAAGGAAGCTCATGCATGACAACCATTTGAGCTATTTTCTCCCTACCAACACTTGAATCAAACAAAGCAGTTGTTTCCTTGACAGCAGCTAAATGCTCCTTAAGACATTTTTGGACATGTTTTCTTAAACTAGATGTTCTCGACCCTTGACTAGCATTGCAATAATTTCCCACAAAAATTACATTTAGCCATTCTAACACCATCAACTTCAACTTTAGACATGTAAGTCCAAACAAATGATGTTTCTCGCTTCTGTTTGGCTACTCTCAGAACACTAGATTCAACATTCTCAATATCATTATTCCCAATCGAAGTATTCATCTAACTTTCTCCATAACTAGTCATATTGTTTGGCTACCTAATATATTTAAACAATTCAATTAATAATAAAAAACATAACAAGACAAAAATATTTTATTTTAGTGAAAGTACATGTGTTGTTATACTAGAGGTTTCAACTACTACTACAAATGCAGGTAAGTCAAAGTTACTGGTTTCCAGTTATATACTATTCACCCATTTAGCATTAATTAAAGGTACTATACTTGGATTATAACTAACACAACATGCATTTAGCTTATATATGACAATATATAAAAACCAAATCATAATAAAAACAATCAAAACCATATATATATATTTCATTTTGTTCACATTACTCCTACCATCTTTTACAAAGTATAAAAAAATCACATACCAATAATATAAAAACTTGAACAAAACAGCCCTATTCACTAAAGCATACCCTATTTGTAACACCCCAAAATTTTTAAACATGAATATCATTTTTAAATTGAGATTAGGCATGCAAAAATGGATTAAGAGTGAATATATATACATATGGTGAGATTTAAATGTTAGTGTAAGGTTTTAAGGAATTAAATATTTTTGGAGATATATTTTCCAAGTGGAAAATTATATTAGATAGGAAATGGGAGCATTTAATTGCTAGAGAACAAGAATGAAATGAGAATGCATAACATGGGATTAAACCTTGACCAATAGGAATTCACCAACCAAAAAAAGTAGCAACCAATGAGGAAATTGCCAAATAAAAAGCGAAAATGGATGGCATTTAGTTGGAAATAAACTAGAAATGAATTAGTTTAGTTAGTGTAATGGTTAGTTAGAAATTCAACCAATCAAATGCCAACTTTTCTAAAAAAGGACATGATGGGAATTAAGGAATTAGTTGAAGGGCAAAAATGTCAAGCAAAGGATTGACTATATAAAGTTGAAGTGTGAAACCACCCATTCTTTCCATGCTTTGCCGTCCACTCTCTCCTTCATTTTCTCTCAATTTTCTTTTCATTTTCTCACGCAAATCCACCAATAAACCTAGTTTCCCACATCATTCAAGGATTCACGGCATCAATTATATCTAATTCATCAAGTTCCAAGAGTTAGTTCACAAGGAAAGTTATAAATTAAAGTTTAGTATGGTGTAGAAATTATTTTGAGTATAGAATAGAGATTAGTAAGGTGAAAAAACCTTTTGATCATGTGGGATTAGTAGATCATGCATTTAGATTGATGGAATTAATTTTTATTTATCATATATGTTTTCTTCGAAAAGTTTAGGAGAGGAAGTAGCACAAGGAAGCCGAGGAAAAGGAAAGGAGAAGGTTTAAGCTTTGGAGAGTGGAGAAATTCAAGAAAGTGGCAAAAAGGTTGGTGTACACTTAATTTAAATTTTTGCTTTTGATTGTCGAAATTTAGCTTTATAAAGTTTTAATGTTTGAGTTGTTTAGTCAAATTGATTTGCTAAGCATGTTGAATGTTTATTTTGAATCCTTTGGAGGTGTTAAATGATGAAAATAAAATGAGTTGGGAAAGGGGTACATGGCTGCCCTAGTTTTGTATTGTGAGAAAAATAGAAATCTTTTGATAGATAAATTGATTTTGGATGTTGTTTGACATTAGGATTAAAATTGTGTAAGATGGAATGGTGAATTAGAAATAAATATGGAATTGGTGATGTTGGCCGAATATGGTTAAACTAGAGATGATATTGGTTTGTGAATTATTTTGAATTATTGGATGAAAATTTGTCTTTGGTGATATCAAAAAAATGGCTACGTTGATTAAATGGAGAAAGTGGGTACCAAATGTAGTTTGTTTGAATGTTTAATGGAATCTTTTTAGTTGAAAAGAAATTGCGACTATTAAAATATATCCATTTGAAATATTAAAGGAACCCTAGTAAACCTGAGTATTAACAAATGAGGATTGAAATTTGGCATGTCAATAGGGTTGTTATAGCAGTACTGCGTCGGTATGTTTTGAAATAAAAATCGAAATCATTAATTTATGGATCATGAGAGGCACCGAGTGTCTTGTTCCAAAAGATTGATATATATATATATGATGTAATTTGACGAGTAGGCACTGAGTGTCCAATGCCAGAAAGCTCGTTTTCCAATACAAGGTATCATGTCAGTGTTTACAAAGGGCGTTGAAAAGTGTTTTAGACAAGTTGAAAAATTGTATGTGTGAAATGGTTTTTAAAATATAGAACAAGTTTGTTAAATTATTTTTGAACTGAAATTTTTTGTTTATTTTTATTGCATGGTATTTTTATATTTAAAAATTATAAATTCGAATTTAGTGTATACTCACTAAGCAAATATGCTTAGAGCGTTGGAATTACCACACGCAGGTAGTAATCGTGCCAGGAGGGTGAGGACTGAAGAGTAAGTTCATCTGCAACAATTCTATCTAGTCACATCCATCTAACATTATTTTGGGTAGATACCATATTTGATTTTGGATATAAGAACTTTAATTTGTATACACGTGCATGCATATATGTATTTATATTTAAAGTATGGATTTTTTTTTTTTTTAAGAAAACCAATTGATATAAATTTTGAATAATATTGTGTATATGGATATGTTAAACCAAACTGAGTTGGTTCTAATTGTTGAATACTATTTTGTGAAAAATTTGCATTGGAAATGAACATAGTGAATTTGTAATAGGTTGGGTAAGTCCAAATTTTAGGGGAAACTCTTACAATTTTTTCGCATAAAATAACAGTGGTTTAAATCAGTTTGTAAAGTTTGAAATTCCCTATTTTATATGAATAATGAAATATATTTTTTTCTAAATAAAGCTTTTGTTAAAAAAAAAAAAAAAAAGGAAGAAATGTAGCGTCCCTTGGATTTGTCGAGAGGAATGACGGACAAGGGGTGTTACACTATTCACTAAAGTATGTTATTGTTTTTCCTCATAAATTCAACTACACATCATTTAATTGCTCTTGTACCATTTGTTGAAGTAAAAACATAGAACCACGAAACTCTACCATTTCCATTAACTGGAATTAAAAATCAACAAAATACAATCTATTTTCTTATGAAACATGTCAAAAATCTAAAACTGACGTAAAACATTACTACAGGTCAAAGAGAACTCAACCTTCTATCAACCAATCTAAGCAAATCACTTCTACACCAAGTTTCATCAATTACAACAGTAAAGCGAAGTAAACAAAGACCCCAGTTCACAGCAACCATAAAACAAGACAAAGTTGACATGTTTGGTTCCAAGTTTGTGCGTGCTGATACAATATTGATTGAAACAAATTCAATAATAACTTAACTTGACATGCATGAGCAAAAAAACTCAAAGTAGATTCATAAAAATAAAGTTTACCACCACATGTATTAAAATAGTAGTCATCCACTTCTAGTAGCCAAGCTTACACCACCACTACCAAGTCTACACAAAAACAATCACTAAGATGCAAAACGCACAAAAACAAAACAATCTAGATAGATAATATATATTCAAAACCAGCAACACTTTGAATAACCAATACATAAGTGAACAAAAGCAAAGGATTCAAAGTCAACTATAGCAATCAACTAAACAAAACAAACTCAGATAACAAAATCTAAAATAGATAATAAACCAACAAATGTCTAAAATAGTATACATTATTCATAATTAAAATGTGATTGAAAATCATAGTAGAAACAACTTTTTCCACAAGGTACTTTGAGGACAGCTACTTAAAGTCATGTAATTAAGTAGCATAGCTTAGCTACCTACTTCAAGGATAGCTACTTCAAGTCTTAATGAATAAGTTCGTAGAAGAAGGTGAAAGCAAACAAGGTTTTATAATTTAAGCTAATATTTGGGTTTGTCATTTTAGCTACATAGTAGTTATGTAACTTGTTTTTGAAGGGAAAAATCGATTTTAATTCGAATGCGGAAACGAGAATTTTAAAAATTTTCAAACAAAACATATCCGATCGATGCTAGTAATAACGATTCAATAATTAAAATAATAAGATCGAATCTTACCTTGCATGAAGATTGAATTGATCCCTTTTGATTCGTAGATTCTTCACCACCTGATCTTCCTTGCTATGACTCTTCACAAAAGAAACTGTGTGTGGGCACAATCTTTTGAAGATCCTTTTGAAGTAGATGGTTATTTGGTGATTTTTAATCAATGGAAATTTTTGGTTCAAGTAGCCAAAAATTCTCTCTATCACCATTACTATTACCAATCATAAAAACATCTTTTTATATATTGGTAAACTAGGTCTCTTCCTCTTTAACAAGGAATCCATATTCCTATTTAAATTGAAAGACTTAATTCATATCCAATTTGGAATCAAATTCCTTATTGGATTAGAATTCTATTCGTTTAATTTAATATGGAATCTAATTCTCATTAAATTAAAACTCTTTAATATAATTTAAATGGAATCTTATTTCAATTAAAATTATTATTTCCATTAATTAATTAAATGATTTTTCATTAAATTAAATGATTCTAAATCATAATTAATTTGATGACATCATTTAGAATTGAACCCATGACCTCTACAAATAATTAAATAATTCACCATTAATTAAATAATTATAAATATTTAAATAATCAAATTATTTAAATAATTTTTGAACATGTACATAAATTTATATGTACATCAATAATCGGACAATCCAATTATATTCTTCAACTTGTTTCTTTATGTGGTTGTGAGCTAGCAAGGGGACCAAATGGACCTACAATTTGAGCTTCAATAATATCGGAATTATTAATTAAACTCTTTAATTAATAATTCACTATTATTAACCTTAGAGTTACTCCACTAAAAACTTAAGGTTGCACTCTCAAAATTGTAGATGTTTTACACAATCTGAATTTTCAGTGTCCATCGATTCCATCATTTCATATGATTCGATCCTCCACGAGTAGTTCATAATTAGAGTTAGGTTATTAAAATCCGTTATATCTCTCTAATTATATCTTGTTCATTTAAGTACCATTAATTCTCTAATGAATAATATATCCATAACAACTTATGAATTTTATCTTTCCATTTAGTCATAAACAGAAAGTTGAGTGCTCTTATTGTTCAAAACCCGAATCAACACTTAAGGAACTACTCATCTACTTCTTGCAAGAAGGAGTGGATTCCACTATTGTGTAGAATGTTCTCAACCACTTATTAAATCACATCTCCAAAGTACGAAACATATTCACCGTAAATCTGTAACAGTCTCACCCATGTAAATCAAAAGATATGACTCAACAACTAGGAGTCCATAAAATACTTAGGATTAAGATCAATCCATATATGATCATCTACTTGATAAAGAAGAATTTCTTTGTTTAACGGATATTAATAAGAAATTCATTTTATCATGGTCCAGTCCTATATAATCTCTATTATATAAGTGCCTCCATTTTCATATCACCATATGAACAATCCCGGATAAGATCATCGTATCAAATACGAAATGGACCGCAACTGTAGATTTACCTACTAGATTACCACAAACAAGTATCCAGCTTTGTTTGCTTTCTACGGACTCTTTATATTACTAATCTCAAACTAAATCCTCTTGTATATAACACTTATATACTTAATTTAAGACTACATAAGTAATCATGGATATTACATGATATTCGTATGAAGCAAACATTTCATAAATGCACATTAATTTGAATAAAATAAACTTTATTTATTTATAATTTATTTAAACGTTTACAAATTACAAGCTCTTAGGGCACAATGCCTAACAGTTTCGAGGGTGGTTTGATTTTTTATCTGAAAACTAAATAGTTTTGAAAATTATTAATAGAAAAAAACACTTACTGAAATCTAAAATCTTAATAACATATTTATTTTTCTTTGCTCACCTCTAAATTATGTAAATTTATTTGGTTTTTTAAAGTTAAAATTATCTGAAAAGTAGTTTTTTAACATTTATATCATTTTTACCATTAATTGTTATGACATTTTATTTAGTATGACACAAACAACTAAAAACAAATCATTTAACAAATTTTAAAACTCTTTTATGTATATATTATTCATAATTAATATATGATTAAAAACCATAGTAGAAACAATTTCTCCGACAAGGTACTTCGAATACAGCTACTTGAAGTCCTATAATTAAGTAGCACAACTTAGCTAGCTACTTCGAGGACAACTACTTCCAGTCTTAATGAATAAGTTCATAGAAGAAGGTGAAAGCAAACAACGTTACATAATTTAGGCTGATATTTGTGTCTGTCATATTGGATCACTGTATAGTAGTTATGCAACTTGTCTTAGAACTGGTTTGATTTTTAGTCTTAAAACTTAATAGTGCTGAAAATTATTAAGGACTGAACAATTGCTGAAACCTGAAATCTAAATAACATGTTTATTTCTCTTTTCTCACCTCTAAATTTATGTAAATTTATTTGTTGTTTTAAGTTAAAAATGTCTAAAAACCAGTTTTTTGACATTTATATTATTTTTACCATTAATTGTTACGAAATTTTATTTAATATAATACAAACAACTAAAAACAAATAGTTTAACAAATGTTAAAGTACTTTTATGTATATAATATTTATAATTAAAATATGATTAAAAGTCATAGTAGAAACAAATTCTCCCATAAGGTACTCCAAGGACAACTTGGCTATCTACTTCGAGAATAGCTATTTCAAGTCTCAATGAATGTGTTCATAGATGTAGGTGAAAGCAAACAAGGTTATATAATTTAGGTTGATAATTGCGCCTGCCATGTTGGACCATTGCATAGTAGTTATGCAACTTGTCTTAAGAGTGGTTTAATTTTTATCAAAAAACTGAACGGTATTGAATATTATAGAAAATTGAAAAATTGTAGAAACTTAAAATTTGAATAACAAGTTTAGTTTTCTTTGCTTACCTCTAAATTTATGTAAATTTGTTTGTTTTTTTTTTAAGTTAAAAATTGTCTGAAAACTAGTTTTTTGATATTTATATTATTTTTACTATTAATTGTTATGAAATTTTATTTAATATGATACAAAAAACTAAAAACAAAAAATTTTAAAAATTTTAAAATACTTATATATATATACTATTTATAATTAAAATATGATTAAAAACCATAGTAAAAACAATTTCTCCCACAAGGTGCTTTAAGGACAGCTACTTAAAGCCCTATAATTAATTAGCATAGCTTGGCCACCTACTTCAAGGACAGCTACTTCAAGTCTTAATGAATTAGTTTGTAGGAGTAGGTGAAAGCAAACAAGGTTATATAATTTAGGTTGATATTTGGGTCTACTCTATTAGGCCATTGCATAGTACTTATGCAACTTGTCCTAGGGGTGATTTGATTTTTATATGAAAACTGAACAGTGTTAAAAATTACTGAATACTGAACAGTTGCTGAAATCTTAATAACATGTTTATTTTTTTGTTTCTCTCCTCTAAATTATGTAAATTTGTTTTTTTTTTTAAGTTAAAATTGTCTTAAAACTATTTTTTTTAATATCATTTTTACCATTAACTATTATGAAATTTTATTTAATATAATACAAACAACTAAAAATAAATAATTTAATAAATTTTAAAACACTTATATATATATTATTTATAATAAAAATATGATAAAAATCATAGTAGAAACAACTTCTCCCACAAGGTACCTCGAGGACGATGACTTGAAATCTTGTAATTAACTAGCACAACTTGGCTACGTCCTTCAAGAACAGCTACTTCAAGTCTTATGAATGAGTTCATAGAAGTAAGTGAAAGCAAAGGGCTATATAATTTAGACTGATATTTGCATTTGTCATATTGGGCTACTGCGTAGTAGTTATGCAACTTATCTTATGGTAGTTTGATTTTTTGTCTAAAAACTTAACAATGATGAAAATTATTGAAGACTGAACAATTGCTAAAACCTAAAATTTTAATAATATGTTTATTTTTCTTTTCTCACCTCTAAATTTAGTGTAAATTTTTTTTTTTAAGTTAAAATTATTTGAAAACTAGTTTTTTGACATTTATATCATTTTACCATTAATTGCTATGAAATTTTATTTAATATGATACAAACAACTAAAAACAAATAATTTAAAAAATGTTAAAACACTTATATATATTTATTCAAAATTAAAATATAATTAAAAAACATAATAGAAACAACTTCTCCCACAAAGTATTTTGAAGATAGCTAGTTAAAGTTCTACAATTAACTAGCACAACTTGGCTACCTACTTTGAGGACAATGACTTGAAGGCATGATAAATGAGTTGGTAGTAGTAGATGAAAGCAAACAGTGTAAACCGTCTATTTTTAAATTTACGGATTTCCTAGTAATAGTCTCTAAGTAACGATTTGAGATCCTAAATGGTCAATGGAAGTGCCTAAGGTTGTAGAGAATCCTTAAAGATTGATTTAAACCCAATTGGAGATTAAATCGAAGGGTAAAATGGTAAATGATATTGAGTGATTATTTAATGTGACTAGAGACTAAATTGAAGATAAGATTTAATAATTGTGGTCAAACTAGAATTAAGCTAAAAGCTAAAGGATGAGAATAAAATTTTTTCAGGACATGACCAGCATTATTGAAGTTGTTTGTGGAGAAAAACATGAATATTAAGCTTAAGTTACACAAAACAAACCAAGACAAAGACTGTCGCACAAAACAAAAGAAGAAGAAGTGAAGAAAAGAAGAAGAAGAGGAAAAGAAGAAGAAGAAGGAGAAGACCAGCTTTTCTCACCTCAAACCTGTGTAGAAGCGTGACCGAAGTAGAACCAAAACAGAGGTGATAGAACGAAAAATATTTAAGGAGAGATCGAAAGGGAGATCTAGTGAGGGAGTAAGAGATCGCGTGAGGGAGAAGAGGAAGAAGAAAACCTAGCTGATCCACGCCGTTCCTCGCTTGAAACTGATGCCAAAAGTAGGACTGAAACAGTCACCAACGCAAAACCAAACGAACGCAGACCCGAGGAAAAAAAAGAGAGATCTGACCGAGGAAGAGAGAGATCAGGCGAGGGAAGAATGAGAGGAAGACCAAGTTGAAATCAAGCCATTTTCTCTCCAAACCAGTCTAGCCATGACCCAAACCAGTCCTAGAAATAAAGGCAAAACGAAGAGAAAGAAGATGAAGCCGTGAGGAAGAAAATGGGTAAGTTGTTCAAGTTTCGAAATGAAATATTGATGATTTTTGTTGGTTATTTAAGTTAGTTTTGATGTGGGTTTTGATATGATTCGTTATGTGGTTGTTTGTGATTGAAAATGAGTTAAAAACCAGGTGAAATGATGTTGAAAAAATAAAATAAAATTTGAATGGTGTAGGGGTTGCCATAAGTTAGTGTTGATATTGGTAGTTTTGAAATGATTTGTGTTGTTAATTTGTTGGGCAATTAAAAGTGGATAAAAATCATGTGAATGTGGGTTAGAAATTGATGAGTTAGGAAGTGATTAAGGGCTGCCCAAGTTGATTAGTGTTGGAAACAAATTAAATCTTGGAAATGGACACTTGTGTTGTTAGAAATTGGTAAGTGGAATTTTGGTGTTAAAGTTGAAAAATTTTAGTTTAAGATTAATTTGGAATTTAAGGTTATTATAGAGGTAAAATAGTCCAATGAAAAGTTGAACAAAGTGGACGTCATTTTGAGTTTATTGGAGGTTTAGGAAACCAAGAAAAACACCAAAACTTTGAAGAGAAAATAAAATGTTAAGTATACTAGTTTAAAGGGCAATTTCAGTAAATTGACTCATTGCGTTCGTTGAGAGTTTTGATGACCCTAACAAGTTTAATTAGACGTGTTAAGATTATTAAAAGTGAAAGATTTAATTTAGAAATCAAAACCAAGAAAACGTCTGAAATTAATAGCAAAACCAACGCGTTTTAGCCTAAAACGCCTATCCGATGGCCGTTTCCTTCCGTATCGACACTTGGACGGACTAGAAGGCGAGTTGGGAAGGTGTTCAGAGCAAAAACGGAACGAAGAAAAGCCCCGAGTAGGGCTGTGAATAGTGTTCGGCCTAAAGGGGTCAAAATTGAATGTTTTTTCTTTTCGACCTCAAAACGTGATTCTGTTAGTACCAGAACATCCTTAGGGTGATAATAAATAGGTTTCAGGGGAAGAAAACAGAGTTTGAAACCCTAGAATCAATAAAGAAATAAAAAAGGGAGGTTTACACTGTGAAAAAAATCACTTGGGGGCAATTGTGTAATTTTAGTTATTTCGAGTTTACAGAAGTTGATGCAAATGCAAATTTACGTATACATATATTGTGTAGGTGACGAGGACACGCGGAGATCGAGACGAGAGGTGTAGAGGCTCTGTATGCGCTGTTTGAAATTCTTATTTTTTTGTGAGTGCATAAATGAATTGTTCCATGTTATTGATTCTAGGGTTTGAAATGTTTAAGTATTTTGAAATTGTTACATGTTATTTAGAACTTGAAACGATGCTATTTTGTGCTTTTGCACTAGCAAAGATATTTCAGTGCTTAACGCACTTAGAAATGAGATTTTGTGTTTAATGCGCCCAGAAAAAAAAAAAAAAAAAAAAAAAAAAAAAAAAAAAAAAAAGATTTGTGTTTTTGCACTTAGAAAGTTACAGTAAAAGAGATTTTTAAAAGCCATTAGTATACTCTTAGAGATTTTCTAATAAAGTTTAGACCCGGCCGGTCTATCTCACATCAGTTAGCACAGTCCTGGGGTGGGATGAGTCACTAACCTAGAGGGGTAATGTGTCCTAGTCTGTCAGTTGAGTCGCCTCTGCTGATGTGGGGTAGTGTTTCTCGTGTTATGGTTAGCGCTGGGAAATTCCGTACATAGCTGCGAGATGTCTCAGAGCTGTCACGATTGGTCCCCTACGTTGAAGCATTCCTCATACAGAGGCCATATGACCCTAGAGTTAGGGATATTATGGTGTTTTTGAGAGATATCAAGAAATAGCTTTGAAAGAAAAGTAAATTTAAAAAGAAAATAAATTTTATGATTTTTATTCAAGCTATTTATAATTTTAAGTTATGAGTTTTTGAGATTAATGCATGCTTGCGTATTTATAAATTCTTATGTTATTTCAAGTTTGAGAAATTAAAGTTTGAAATGCTTAAAGAAATAAAGATTTATTTTTAAAGGTTTTCGAGAAGGACATTTGGAAATCAAAGTTTTAATCTAAAGACAATTATCACTCACTGAGCTTCTAGCTCGTTATTTTTCTGTTTTTATACAAAAACCTTCTCAGGTACTCTCAGTAGGTAGCTGAGAAGTAGTATCACCTCCAGCGAGGCGAGGCAGCGCGACACAATGCCATTTTGAGCAATTTATTTTTGTATTAGTTATATTTACATGTAAACACCCTTTTTGAATTGTATAAGTAATTTGTAATTTGAATTTATTTGTTCATAATTATGTTTAAATTGTTTTTGAAGTAAATGTGGTTTTCTAATTGTGATTTGGACTTTATGAAACTTGATTTGGAAATTAAATGCATGTTTGAGGTCTACGGGCAATCAGAAGTTGGGTTGGTGCTAAATAATAGTCAAAATGTTTATTTTTGTAAACAGGTTTTCTTGGAACTGTAAAAAAAAGCAGTCGTTATACTGCCGAAAATTTCGTTAGAAAATAAGTTTAAAAATCGAAAAAAAATTCCTACGCCTTTTTAGTTGTTAAAGAAAACCAACCCAATAATGTTTTAGAAAGTATTAAAAAGTTTAAGGTTTGCTCCATTGGTTTCGTTTGATCCGACAAATCGGGCCTAAGAGGGATCCGTTAAAATACCTGGCGTTACCTACCGGATTAGAGCTAGTGGTGTCCGGGAAGGGTCGCACCAAACATGGTTATATAATTTTGGTTGATATTTGTGTCTGCCATATAGGCCACTGCATAGTAGTTATGTAACTTGTCTTAGGCATGATTTGATTTTTTATCTGAAAACTGAATAGTGCTAAAAATTATTGAACACTGAATAGTTGCAGAAACCTAAAATATGAATAATATATTTGTTTTTCTTCTCTCACCTCTAAATTTATTGTAAATTTGTTTTTTTTTAATTAAAATTATCTGAAAATTTATATCATTTTTACTATTAATTGTTATGAAATTTTATTTAATATGATATAAACAATTAAAAACAAATAATTCAATAAAATTATAAAACACTTTTAAGTCCATATTTTCATAATTAAAATATGATTAAAAATCATAGTAGAACTAATTATATTTATATATTTAAATAAAATTAAAATGATTTCTGAATTGAATTATAAAGCAACTGAAAAAATAAATATTTTAATTGTAAATTAAAATACAATGGTCAAATTCTAAGAAAATTTGAAATGAAATGTGTTTACGGTTTTGTTTTTTAAAAGATTTTTTTTTTTATAAGTACTTAAGGGGAAAAAAAAAAAAACAAAATCTATATAATATAAAATTAGTATAAACTTGAAAATTATTATTTTTAGGAGGGTAGACTTGCAAAAGAATATTTTAAATATCATAAATGATTTGTAATAAAGTTATAAGTCAATAATTATTACTTTTTTATTTAGTTGTCTTTTGATAGTTTTAAATAGTTTTGACACTTAAAAAAACAAATAAAAATAAATTAATAAATATAATTCAGCACTATTAAATCATAAATATAAAAAACAAACGATTCCTTAGTTAATTTTATAATGACAAACTGTCATTTACTCTATTAAAATTTTAAAATATATTGTTTTATTCTCATGGTTTTATAAATCATCATTTTCTCTCTTACCATTATAATTCTATTGAAATGTTTAAAGTACGAAGTGGTCATATACACTTAAAAGCAATTAAGAAGTCAATAGAAAATTGCAAGAAATATCATCATGTTTTTTTTTTTTTAAATAAAGTAAATTATAATCAAGCACCCTAACCTTTAGCACAGAGACACACAAATTTTCAATTTTGTTGATATTACACATAAATACCTTTGATAGTATTGACTATGGTTAAAAATAACTATGACTTAATAACTCAATGGTGAAATTGCACTAAAAAATAGAAACATCGATAGAAAAGTGCAAAAAAGAAAATGTTATGATGAGGATCAAAGAAGCAAGCAAACAAGTTAATATGATGACACCAAGGCTTTAAAATATTATTCAAGTTCAAGGATTAAAGTTCAAGATCAACAATCTTGAAGGCGATTGGAGCACCTGGGCGATAATTAATTTTATTTGGGCTTAATTTGTACTTTAATTAAGTTTTGTTTATTTAATTTTATGTTAATTTTTATTTATGGGCTGATGTATTTTAATTATCTTGTAATTTATGCAAAAGTGGGTGTGTTTAGCATTCTAGGCATGTATGGTTAATTAGTGTTAGCATTTTTTATTTCCCATCAGGTCAAGGATTGTTAAGTTATAAAATGGCTTGTAACTCTAAAAATGTCAATCAGCTGATTATGTTTTTAATTGAAAGAGAGAATTTTTTTTTTTCTTTGTTTTTCATAAACATATGATCTTATCAAGTTAATTCTTGTAGTGAAGGAAAATCATGACTTATCTCTCACCTTCTCATCTTATCTTATTCTTGGGAGTGACATCGATATCCTTCTTCTATAATTTTGGTTCTTAGCTATTCTATAACCAATTGATCAAAATTCTTTTATAGTTTTAGTTCTTGATTGTCATACAATTAATAGGTCAAAATTTTCTTTATAAACTTGTAATTAACTTTATTTGAGTTATGATTTCAGATTTGTCTGTGAGTGCCATATTGGTATAAGAGGGTTCGCATATTAACATATGCATTTTTTTTTAAATATCACCAAAACAATAACTTTATTTTTTTTTTTTTTTTGGGGTCACTTATGACAAAAATGCTCTTTCATTATAAAACTTCTTCTCCTTACTCTTTTTCGTAAAACACACATTTTCCTTTATTGCTCCACACACGCACATGCATATAAGCGCACACACACACACACACACACACATTTTCTTATACGCCCCACACACACATACACACAACACACACACATTTTCTTATACGCCCCAAACACATACACACAACACACACACATTTTCCTATATGCCCCACACACACACACATACACAAGCAAATAAGCACACACACACACATATGCACACACACACATACACACAACAACACACATACATCGCCGTTAATGGATCATCACCGTTCTCTCTCACCAGACCTCTCTCTCATCGCTGTTAACAGTCCCATTGCTCACCATTAAATGAACCCACCCATACCTATACCAGACCCGTACCAACCCCCTCCCTAATCCACTACCACCTTCTCTTCCCTTCCATAACACAACTACCATAACCATTATCTTCCCATCCGCAATACCATAACCATGTAACAGTAAATAACATACCAAAAATGCTAAGTATATTAGCCCTCAGAAGTTGTCCCAACCTGATGAGCAAAGGCTGATGATCTCAGCGTCACAAATAAAGAGCAAAGAGAGTCACAAACAAAAGACTAATGGGTATTTGTAAAAAAAGAGCACTGATCAAAGATATTCACCTTTCCCGGGCTCTCTAAAATTGAATTCGGATGCTGCTGTCAGGAATGGTGTTGGTTTTATGGGTATAAGGGCTGTCGTCAGGGACCAGTAAGGTTGGGTTGTTGTTGTCTGTTCTAAACGTATGTGTGGTTCTTTCTCCCCTGAGATTGGTGAGTTTCTGGCACTTAGAGAAGGCCTCCTTCTGGCTATCTCTCTCAGTTTGCAGGTGTCGTTTGCGGGGGTTAATGCTCAGATTGTGGCTTCAGCCCTCGCTCGAAGATTGTAAGGATGCTTGTATAATTTTTGTCAAACTATCCAGAAAGTGTAGCTCAATGAAGTTGAGTTTATTATATTAAAATTTAATTTCTTTATTGGTAGGATTATTGAGAAATGCAAACTTTCCTTTAGTGGTAAGAGACTTAATTCAAATTATTACGTTTCCTGTACACCCCCCCACCCCCCCCCCCCCCCCCACACACACACACGCATATAAGTGCACACACACACACACACACACACACACACGCCCCGCGCGCGCGCACATACACACACACACACACATTATCCTTTACGCTCCACACACATGCACACGCATATAAGCACACACAAACACACATATACACACACAAGCACGCACACGCGCGCATGCGCACACTCACCACACACATTTTCTTATACGCCACACGCACACACACACATTTTCATATATGCCCCTCCCCCCCACACACACACACACATATGCACACACACACACGCACATAACAACACGTATACATCGTCATTAATGGATTCGTCGCCGTTCTCTCTCACCAGACCCCTCTCTCATCGTCGTTAACAATCTCGTTGCTCACCCTTAAAATGAACCCACCCATACCCATTACTAGACTCGTACCAACTCCCTCCCTAATTCAACACCACCTCTTTTTCCCTTCTATAACACAACTACCATAACCCTTATCTTCCATTCCGCAATACCATAACCATGTAACAGTAAATAACTTACAAAAAATGCTAAGTATATTAGGCCTCAGAAGTCATCCCATCTTGATGAGCAAAGGCTGATGATCTCAGCGTTACAAATAAAAACCAAAGAGAGTCACAAACAAAAGACTAATCGGTATTTGTAAAAATGAGCACTGATCGAAGATATTCACCTTCCCGGGGCCCTCTAAAATTGAATTCGGATGCTGCTGTCAGGAATGGCGTTGGTTTTATGGGTATAGGGGCTACCGTCAGGGACCAGTAAGGTTGGGTTGTTGCTGCCTACTTTAAACGTATGCGTGGTTCTTTCTCCCCTAAGATTGGTGAGTTTCTGACACTTAGAGAAAGCCTCCTTCTGGCTATCTCTCTCAGTTTGCAGGTGTCGTTTGCGGAGGTTGATGCTTAGATTGTGGCTTCAGCGCTCGCTTCGAAGAATGTAAGGCACGCTGTTATAATTTTTCTCAAGCTATCCAGGAAGTGTAGCTGAATAAAGTTGAGTTTATTATATTGAAATTTAATTTTCCTTATTGGTAGGATTATTGAGAAATACAAACTTTCCTTTAGTGGTAAGAGACTTAATTCAAATTATTACGCTTTTCTGTACGCCCCCCCCCCTCCCTCCCTCCCTCCCCCCCCCCCCCCCCCCCCCCACCCCCACACACACACACACACGCACGCACGCATGCACACAAACACGCGTGCACGCACATAAGCACACACAGACACACACACACACACGTAAAACACACACATTTTCCTTTACGCTCCACATACACACACATGCACATACGCACACACACGCCGCAGCGCGCGCGCACACACACACACACACACACATAACAACACACATACATCGCCGTTAATGGATCCGTCGCCGTTCTCTCTCACCAGAGCTTTCTCTCATCACCGTTAACAGTCTCGTTGCTCACCCCTAAAATGAACCCAACTATACCCATCACCAGACCCGTACCAACTCCCCCTATAATCCACCACCACCTCCTCTTCCCTTCTATAACACAACTACCATAACCATTATCTTCCCTTCTGTAATACCATATCCACGTAACAGTAAATAACTTACCAAAAATGCTAAGTATATTAGCCCTCAAAAGTCGTCCCATCCTGATGAGCAAAGGCTGATCATCTTAATGTCACAAATAAAGAGCAAAGAGAGTCACAAACAAAAGACTAATAGGTATTATAAAAAAGAGCACTGATCAAAGATATTCACCTTCCCCGGGCTCTCTAAAAATTGAATTCAGATGCTGCTGTCAGGAACAGTATTGGGTTTACAGGTATAGGGGCTGTCGTCAGGGACCAATAAGGTTGGGTTGTTGTTGCCTGTTCTAAACGTATGCGTAGTTTTTTTTCCCCTAAGATTGGTGAGTTTCTGGCACTTAGAGAATGCCTCCTTTTGGCTATCCTCTCAATTTGCAGGTGTCGTTTGCGGAGGTTGATGCTTAGATTGTGGTTTCAGCGCTAGCTCGAACATTGTAAGGATGCTGGTATAATTTTTGTCAAGCTTTCTAGGAAGTGTAGCTCAACGAAATTGAGTTTATTATATTGAAATTTAATTTTCCTTATCGATAGGATTATTGAGAAATACAAACTTTCCTTTAGTGGTAAGAAACTTAATTCAAATTATTACGTTTTCCTGTACGCCGCCCCCCCCACCACACACACGCACATAAGCACACACACACATTTTCCTTTACGCTCCACACATACGCACATGCATATAAGAACACATACAAACACACATAAGCCCACACACACGCGCGCGCATACACACACCACACATATAGACAACATACACACATTCTCCTATATGCCCCACACACACACACACACACAAAAAGCACACACACACACAGATATGCACACACACGCACGCACACACAACAACACACATACATCGCCATTAATGGATCCATCGCTGTTCTCTCTCACCAAACCTCTCTCTCATCATCGTTAACAGTCTTATTGCTCACCCCTAAAATGAACCCACCTATACGCATTACCAGACTCGTACCAACCCCCTCCCTAATCCATCACCACCTCTTCTTCCCTTCCATAACACAACTACCATAACTATTATCTTCCTTTTCGCAATACCATAACCATGTAACAGTAAATAACTTACAAAAAAGTGATAAGTATATTAGCCCTCAGAAGTCGTCCCATCCTGATGAGCAAAGGCTGATGATCTTAGCGTCACAAACTAAAGAGTAAAGAGAGTCACAAACAAAAGACTAATAGGTATTTGTAAAAAAGAGCACTGATCGAAGATATTCACCTTCCCCAAGCTCTCTAAAATTGAATTCGGATGCTGCTGTCAGGAAAGGTGTCGGTTTTATGGGTATAGGGGTTGTCGTTAAGGACCAGTAAGGTTGGGTTGTTGCTGTCTGTTCTAAATGTATGCAGTGGTTTTTTCTCCCCTGAGATTGGTAAGTTTCTAGCACTTAG
Source organism: Nephelium lappaceum (assembly GCA_021234005.1). Lineage (NCBI taxonomy): Eukaryota > Viridiplantae > Streptophyta > Magnoliopsida > Sapindales > Sapindaceae > Nephelium > Nephelium lappaceum. The sequence goes on along the minus strand of CM038007.1, from coordinate 6,416,904 downwards.
AGAAGGGTCCTTCTGGCTATCTCTCTCAGTTTGCAGGTGTCGTTTGAGGAGGTTGATGCTTAGATTATGGCTTCAGCGCTCGCTCGAACATTGTAAGGGATGCGTATAATTTTTGTCAAGTTATCTAGGAAGTGTAGCTCAATGATGTTGAGTTTATTATATTGAAATTTAATTTTGCCTTATTGGGTAGGATTATTGAGAATGCAAACTTTCCTTAGTGGTAAGAGACTTAATTCAAATTATTACGTTTTCCTATAAACAGCCCCCCCCCTCCCCCCCCCCCCCCCCCCCCACACACACCACATACACACATAAGCACACACACACACATTTTCCTTTATGCTCCACACACACGCACATGCATAGAAGAACACGACACACACACACAAAACACACACATACGCGCATGCATACACAAGCAAACACATTTCTTATACCGCGCATAATACACACATTTTCCTAGATGCGCCGCGCCCCCCCCCCCCCCCCCCACCCACACACACACATATGCATACCACACCACACACACACACACACATACATCGCCGTTAATGGATCCATCGCCGTTCTCTCTCACCAGACCTCTCTCTCATCGCAGTTAACAGTCCCGTTGCTCACCCTTAAAATGAACCCGCCCATACCCATTACTAGACTGGTACCAACTCCCTCCCTAATTCAACACCACCTCTTCTTCCCTTCCATAACACAACTACCATAACCATTATCTTCCCCTCCGAAATACCATAACCATGCAACAGTAAATAACTTACAAAAAATGCTAAGTATATTAGCCCTCAGAAGTCGTCCCATCTTGATGAGCAAAGGTTGATGATCTCAACGTTACAAATAAAAACCAAAGAGAGTCACAAACAAAAGACTAATCGATTTTTGTAAAAATGAGCACTGATCGAAGATATTCACCTTCCCGGGGCCCTCTAAAGTTGAATTCGGATGCTGCTGTCAGGAATCGTGTTGGTTTTATGGGTATAGGGGCTGTCGTCAAGGACCAGTAAGGTTGGGTTGTTGCTGCCTGCTCTAAACGTATGCGTGGTTCTTTCTCCCTTGAGATTGGTGAGTTTCTGGCACTTAGAGAAGGACTCCTTCTAGCTATCTCTCTCAGTTTGCAGGTGTCGTTTGCGGAGGTTAATGCTCATATTGTGGCTTCAGCCCTCGCTCTAAGATTGTAAGGATGCTGGTATAATTTTTGTCAAACTATCCAGAAAGTGTAGCTCAATGAAGTTGAGTTTATTATATTGACATTTAATTTTTCTTATTGGTAGGATTATTGAGAAATGCAAACTTTCCTTTAGTGGTAAGAGACTTAATTCAAATTATTACGTTTTCCTATACACCCCCCCTCCCCACACACACACACACACATACACATATGCACACACACACACACACAACAACATGTATACATCGCCATTAATCGATTCGTCGCCGTTCTCTCTCACCAGACCTCTCTCTCATCGCCGTTAACAATCCTGTTGCTCACCCCTAAAATGAACCCACCCATACCCATTACCAGACCCGTACCAACTCCCTCCCAAATCCACTACCACCTCCTCTTCCCTTCCATAACACAACTACCATAACCATTATCTTCTCTTCCGTAATACCATAATCGTGTAACAATAAATAACTTACCAAAAATGCTAATGTATATTAGCCCTCAAAAGTCGTCCCATCCTGATGAGCAAAGGATGATGATCTCAGCGTCACAAATAAAGAGCAAAGAGAGTTACAAACAAAAGACTAATGGGTAATGTAAAAAAGAGCACTGATCAAAGATATTCACCTTTCCCGGGCTCTTTAAAATTGAATTCGAATGTTGCTATCAGGTATGGTATTGGTTTTATGGGCATGGGGGCTGTCGTTAGGGACCAGTAAGGTTGGACTGTTGCAGCCTGTTCTAAACGTATGTGTGGTTCTTTCTCCCCTAAGATTGGTAAGTTTCTGACACTTAGAGAAAGCCTCCTTCTGGCTATCTCTCTTAGTTTGCAGGTGTCGTTTGCGGAGGTTGATGCTCAGATTGTGGCTTCAGCGCTCGCTCGAAGATTGTAAGGATGCTGGTATAATTTTTGTCAAGCTATCCAGGAAGTGCAGCTGAATGAAGTTGAGTTTATTATATTGAAATTTAATTTTTCTTATTGGTAGGATTATTGAGAAATGCAAACTTTCCTTTAGTGGTAAGAGACTTAATTCAAATTATTACGCTTATCTGTACGCCCCGCCCCCCCCCCCCCCCCCCCCCCCCCCCCCCCACCCCCACAACACACACACATTTTCCTTTACGCTCCACACACACACACACATGCACATAAGCACACACAACCACAAACACAAACACACATAAGCACACACACGCGCGCGCGCGCGCACACACACACACAACAACACACATACATCGCCGTTAATGGATCCATCGCCGTTCTCTCTCACCAGACCTTTCTCTCATCACCGTTAATAGTCCCGTTGCTCACCCCTAAAATGAACCCACCCATACCCATTACCAGACCCTGTACCGAACTTCCCTCATAATCCACCACCACCTCCTCTTCCCTTCTATAACACAACTACCATAACCATTATCTTCCCTTCTGTAATACCATAACCATGTAACAGTAAATAACTTACCAAAAATGCTAAGTATATTAGCCCTCAAAAGTCGTCTCATCCTGATGAGCAAAGGCTGATAATCTTAGTGTCACAAATAAAGAGCAAAGAGAGTCACAAACAAAAGACTAATGGGTATTTATAAAAAAGAGCACTGATCAAAGATATTCACCTTCCCCGGCTCTCTCTCTCAGTTTGCAAGGTGTTCGTTTGCGGAGGTTGATGCTTAGATTGTGGTTTCAGCGCTAGCTCGAACATTGTAAGGATGCTGGTATAATTTTTGTCAAGCTATCTAGGAAGTGTAGCTCAATGAAATTGTGTTTATTATATTGAAATTTAATTTTCCTTATTGGCTAGGATTATTGGGAAATGCAAACTTTCCTTTAGTGGTAAGAGACTTAATTCAAATTATTACGTTTTCCTGTACGCACCCCCCCCCCCCCCCCCTCCCCCCACCACACACACGCACATAAGCACACACACACATTTTCCTTTACGCTCCACACACACGCACATGCATATAAGAACATATACAAACACACATAAGACTCACACACACGCGCGCGCATACACACACACACACATACAGACAACACACACACATTCTCCTATATGCCCCCACATACACACACACACACACACCACACACACACACACACAAAAAAAAGCACACACACACAGATATGCACACAAACACACACAGATATGCACACACACACACACACACAACAACACATACATCGCCATTAATGGATCCATCGCTGTTCTCTCTCACCAAACCTCTCTCTCATCGTCGTTAACAGTCCCGTTGCTCACCCCTAAAATGAACCCACCCATACGCATTACCAGACTCGTACCAACCCCCTCCTTAATCCATCACCACCTCCTCTTCCCTTCCATAACACAACTACCATAACCATTATCTTCCCTTCCGCAATACCATAACCATGTAACAGTAAATAACTTACAAAAAATGCTAAGTATATTAGCCCTCAGAAGTTGTCCCATCCTGATGAGCAAAGGCTGATGATCTCAGCGTCACAAATAAAAAGTAAAGAGAGTCACAAACAAAAGACTAATAGGTATTTGTAAAAAAGAGCACTGATCGAAGATATTCACCTTCCCCAAGCTCTCTAAAATTGAATTCAGATGCTGCTGTCAGGAATGGTGTTGGTTTTATGGGTATAGGGGTTGTCGTCAAGGACCAGTAAGGTTGGGTTGTTGCTGCCTGTTCTAAATGTATGCATGGTTTTTTCTCCCCTGAGATTGGTGAGTTTCTAGCACTTAGAGAAGGGCTTCCTTCTGGCTATCTCTCTCAGTTTGCAGGTGTCGTTTGCAGAGGTTGATGCTTAGATTGTGGCTTCAGCGCTCGCTCGAACATTGTAAGGATGCTGGTACAATTTTTGTCAAGCTATCTAGGAAGTGTAGCTCAATGATGTTGAGTTTATTGTATTGAAATTTAATTTTGTCTTATTGGTAGGATTATTGAGAAATGCAAACTTTCCTTAGTGGTAAAAGACTTAATTCAAATTATTACGTTTTCCTATACGCCCCCCCCCCCCCCCCCCCCCCCTCCCCCTCACACACATACACACATAAGCACACACACACATTTTCCTTTACGCTCCACACACACGCACATGCATATAAGAACACACACACACACACAAACAAACAAAACACGCACACACGCGCATGCATACACACACACGCACGCACGCACACAAACACACACGCGCGTGCACGTGCACGCACATAAACACACACACACACACACACATACACACACACACACACACACACACACACACACACACATACACACACTTAAAACACACACATTTTCCTTTACGCTCCACACACACACACATGCACATAAGCACACACACACACAAACACAAACACACATAAGCACACGCGCGCGCGCGAGCACACACACACACACACACACACACGCACGCACATATGCACACACACACACACAACAACACATATACATCGTCGTTAATGGATCCGTCGCCGTTCTCTCTCACCAGACCTTTCTCTCATCACCGTTAACAGTCCTGTTGCTCACCCCTAAAATGAACCCACCCATACCCATTACTAGACCCGTACCAACTCCCCTCATAATCCACCACCACCTCCTCTTCCCTTCTATAACACAACTACCATAACCATTATCTTCCCTTCTGTAATACCATAACCATGTAATAGTAAATAACTTACCAAAAATGCTAAATATATTAGCCCTCAAAAGTCATCCCATCCTGATGAGCAAAGGCTGATGATCTCAGCATCACAAATAAAAGTAAAGAGAGTCACAAACAAAAGACTAATAGGTATTTGTAAAAAAGAGCATTGATCGAAGATATTCACCTTCCCCAAGCTCTCTAAAATTGAATTCGGATGCTGCTGTCAGGAATGGTGTTGGTTTTATGGGTATAGGGGCTGTCGTCAAGGACCAGTAAGGTTGGGTTGTTGCTGTCTGTTCTAAATGTATGCGTGGTTTTTTCTCCCCTGAGATTGGTGAGTTTCTAGCACTTAGAGAAGGGCTCCTTCTGGCTATCTCTCTCAGTTTGCAAGTGTCATTTGCGGAGGTTGATGCTTAGATTGTGGCTTCAGCGCTCACTCGAACATTGTAAGGATGCTGGTATAATTTTTGTCAAGCTATCTAGGAAGTGTAGCTTAATGATGTTGAGTTTATTATATTGAAATTTAATTTTGCCTTATTGGTAGGATTATTGAGAAATGCAAACTTTCTTTAGTGGTAAGAGACTTAATTCAAATGATTACATTTTCCTATACACCCCCCCCCCCCTCCCCCCCCACACACACACATACACACATAAGCACACACACACATTTTCCTTTACGCTCCACACACACACACATGCGTATAAGAACGCACACAAACACATAAAACACACACACACGCGCATGCATACACACACACACACACATTTTCCTATATGCCCCCCCCCCCCCCCCCCCCCCCCCCCCCCACACACACACACACACCATATGCACACAACACACACACACAACAACACACATACATCGCCGTTAATGGATCTGTCGCTGTTCTCTCTCACCAGACCTCTCTCTCATCGCCGTTAACAGTCCCATTGCTCACCCTTTAAATGAACCCACCCATACCCATTACTAGACTCGTACCAACTCCCTCCCTAATTCAACACCACCTCTTTTTCCCTTCTATAACACAACTACCATAACCCTTATCTTCCCTTCAGCAATACCATAACCATGTAACAGTAAATAACTTACAAAAATGCTAAGTATATTAGCCCTCAGAAGTCGTCCCATCTTGATAAGCAAAGGCTGATGATCTCAACGTTACAAATAAAAACCAAAGAGAGTCACAAACAAAAGACTAATCGGTATTTGTAAAATGAGCACTGATCAAAGATATTCACCTTCCTGAGGCCCTCTAAAATTGAATTCGGATGCTGCTGTCAAGAATGGTGTTGGTTTTATGGGTATAGGGGCTGTCGTCAAGGACCAATAAGGTTGGGTTGTTGCTGTCTGCTCTAAACGTATGCGTGGTTCTTTCTCCCTTGAGATTGGTGAGTTTCTGGCACTTAGAGAATACCTCCTTCTGGCTATCTCTCTCAGTTTGCTGGTGTCGTTTGTAGAGGTTGATGCTCAAATTGTGGCTTCAGCGCTCACTCGAAGATTGTAAGGATGCTGGTATAATTTTTGTCAAGCTATCTAGGAAGTGTAGCTCAATAAAGTTGAGTTTAGTATATTTAAATTTAATTTTCCTTATTCGTAGGATTATTGAGAAATGCAAACTTTCCTTTAGTGGTAAGAGACTTAATTCAAATTATTATGTTTTCCTATACGCCCCCCCCCACACACGTACACATATATAAGCGCGCGCAGCGCACACGCACGTAACACACACACATTTTCCTTTACGCTCCACGCACACGCACACGCATATAAGCACACACACACACACACAAACACACACATACACACATAAGCACACACACACACGCGCGCGCACACACACACATGCACATTTTCTTATAATCCCCACACGCACACACATATACACACAACACATATACATTCTCCTATATGTTGCAGCCCTACCTCTCTCTCTCTCTATCTCTCTCTCTCTCCTCCCCCCCCCCCCCTACACACACACACATATGCACACACACACGCACACAACAACACACATACATTTTCCTATACACCCGTCACCCCTCCTCTCCCCCCCCCCCCCCCCCCCCCCCCCCCCCCCCCCCCCGGCACACACACACACATTTTCCTATATGCCCCACACATACACAAGTGCGCGCGTGCATGCACGCACATAAGTATACACACACATACACACAAGCACATAAGCACACACACACATACACACATGCACATAAGTGCACACACGCACACACACACACACACACCCATACACATACACGCGCACACACACCCATAGCGCAGAGTCTATTTCCATTTACATATATTATTTAATCAATTATCCAACAGATACAAGTACTTAAAGATGACTATATATAATTACTATATGCCTAGTTAGTGGACAACTTTCAAAATTTCAAAACCTGAATGGGAAAACTAGCAGATGCCTAAGAAGTGGAAATATAAATGAAGTAAACCATCTTCTCACACAGTATAACATTTGATTGAACATTTTATATGACTAATATTGTACTCTAAAATATATAAAAAATGTTTAGGGGTCAGTTAAGGTACCGACTACATCAGTCTGGTCTGGACCTTCTTCAACCTTCCAAACATACTTGAAGATTACATAAAGGATCATCAGAAGTAGTCCAAAGAGGAAACTAAGGATGTTTGGAATCTGTTTCAATGAACATTACCAAAATAAAACAGCAAAGAATTGGCAATGATGTTCATGCATGATCAAATTTAAATGTATTCAACGAAATTCATTATAAGCTTACCAAAGTAGTTTTGATGTTATCGCAGAGATAATCATGAATGAACCACGTGATTGCATTCAATGAAAGGAAAAATGATAAAATGACAGACATGAACTTAACATTTTTTGTTTTAACAACGTATGGCTAAACAAAAAAGAAAAAAAAAAAAAAAAAAGGAAATTTTAGTTAATTAAATACAAAACATTATTAGTAAAGGAAGACAATTTATTTATTTATTTGTCAAAATAAAAGTCATCATATCAATGCCTCTAAAGCTAAATTTAAAAAGAGTGGTGATATTTGCACCCCTTTAAAACTGTATGTACATATCAAATTAATTATTTAAAAAAAAAAAAGAATTTCAAAATTACCCTTACATAAAGTTGTTTAAAAAATTAAAATAATCGAAAATTATGTCAATATCCTACATTTTTTTTTTTAATAAAATCAATATTTCATCTATTATTATTATTACAAAATATTTATATGTCATTTCATAATTCTAAATATACTATTCTTTTTTTTTTTTTTTTTCTTAAGAAGTAAATTGAATTATATTAAGCTCGGAAAAAGTACACGAAATAGTGGGAAGCTACCACAATTGCCCCTCACTTGAGGAATGGCCAAAGAGGCTAGACTATGTGCCAAAACATTGCCTTTCCTGGAGAACTTTAACACCTACAAGAATGTAACTCTCTACAGAGCGCCTTAATATCATTTATTAGAAAACTGGCCTCCTCTTGATCTGGAGTTAGAGAAATCACAAGGCAGTGATCAACCGGTTCAATTGAGCAATCAGCTCAGTTATGATGGAGAAGCAGCATGCCATTAAAACTCAGTCTTGGCGGGAAAGTCTATTACATCTGGTAACAGAATCCACCCTACCATATTCTTCAACCAATCAGATTAGAGTCCTTATATAATATATCTAAGTCAGCATTTTAGTTAGTTTGCAAGATGTGTGATCATGGTATTTTCTCCTAAAATTAATAGATTGGACTCAATTAATTACGAGTTAATTAGAATTGAACCGAGTGTATTGGAGTTTGAAATAAAATGGTCAGTTCGACCTCCAATCTATATGAATATGTATGGATGATCCAAGATTGAATTAATTGTGCTCAATAGTTGGGCCAATGAGAGTGAAAGAGTGGTGATGTTTCCACCCCTCAAAAATGGTATGTACACCCCTTTTGTTTGCAGATCCAATAAAAAATTTAAAATTTTTCTAATTTATTTTTTTTTTTTTTTTTTAGAACAAAATTTTTCTAATTTATTTTTAAACCTCATTTAATACTAAGACTACAATTTTCTTTTAATTTATTATGTATATTTTTGTAAATACACCCTTTAAGTCAACTACAAGCAAACTACAAAATGTGTTCAAAGTAGATCTAGTATAAATTATTTTATTGTCACTTGTTATGACATTTCTATCTTACCATTTTAATTTTTTAAAACCCCATCAGTGTACATGAAACAAAACCTATACTAAGCAAATAATGTAAAACAAATTCATTTAATCCATTAACTTTTTTTTTTTTTAAATTAGAGATTTGTAAATAAAATAATATATATTTTATCATTTTACTCTCTCAAATTCTAATTTTTCATTTATATCATAAAACTTACATGAATCACTAGCTAATTTTTAATTAAATTAGAATTGTATGAATTATTGGAGATGATTAAAGTTAGGATTTAATGATGAATCCTTTTTAATTTTTATACTCTTCTGGTTTCCAATAGCTTCTCCTCTATTTATACTCTCTAATTTGTTCACTAATTGCCATTTCTTTACAATTTCATCAAACCCATTTGTTTCATACACTTTAATCAACCATCATGCCAATTTTCGAATCCGAAATCAATTCCATGAACTCAATTTCACATGTGTCCTTTTATAATCTCTAGTTAATTCATTTAATCATACTCTTTGATAAAGATTTTGTGGATAATTTGAAGCATACCCTTTTCCTTGTTTGCTGATATGATGAAGAAATTGAAAAAAAAGAGTGACTTTTTGTTTGGTTTATAAGAAAATCTGATAAACGAATAGCAAATGCTCATGTGATGACTGAATGTTTGGTAATATTTTTTATGATTAAATTAGAATTATATAAATAATTGAAGACTTTTCAATTTTTAATGATGAAAAGTTAGAGTTTGAAATAGTAACAAAGAGAAAAATTAGGGATTAAAAAATGAAAAAAGATTTAAAGATATAAATGATATTTAATTAATAATTGATGGGTTTACTTATAAAATATTTACCCTTTTAGTAATTTTACTCAAGGGTAACATTGTATACTTGAAAAATTGCTAATTTGGGGTATACATACAATTTTTGAGGACCACCTTATTGGGCTAAGGTGGCCGAGTTGCCGCCTTGGGCTGCAAAGATGGTCATTCGGTATGGGTCGAACCAACCGTATAGTACAAGGTGGTCACGCTACCACCTTGGGCTGCAAAGGTGGCCGTTTAAGACTCAGTAAGTGGCCATTCCGTCACCAAGGCTTTGATGGGGTGTGGGTTAATTGCCCCCTCCAAGGTACCTTTCATTCTCTCCAGCCTCCAGGTTTTTCTCTTATGATTCTTAATGAGATTATAAATCTTTAAGATTAAAAGGAATTAAATTCTTTAATGGAAATGAAACCCCAAAAATATTAAACTATATTTTTAAAGTTTCAATACAATAAATAATTGAAATATTTTCCACCCAAAGAATAATAACAATTTAAAATTTTTTAGATTCAACTTCAGATACAAACAATTCTAAGTTTAACAATTAGCTAAAAAAATTACTTCTTCACACCATTTGTTTATGTTGCAAATAATTCTTTATTATTGCAAAATTTGCATTTGATTGTACATCGTTCTTAATGAATCAAGCAAACTGTAAGATAACATGGGAAACAATAAGATATTTTAGGTTTTGTGAACACAAAAAAGGAAAAGAAAGTATATTGCTTCTAAAAAATATTAATATATGTATATTATAGCGTCTTTAGAAATTTTTCTCAATTTAGCAATTTCAGTTAAGGATATAATTGCTACTAACATTTTTATTTTATATTGAAAGAGATAAAATTAAATTCAAATAAAATTATCCACGTAAAAATGAGATTTAAACCCTTGACCTATTAAAGTCAAGGAAAATACTCAACCATTTTTACTAAGAAGTGACATGTATAGCTATTAACAAAATAATTTAAAATAAAGTGTAAAAAGATATTTAGTTGATTGTCAATTGCATCACTCTTAAATGTAAGAGAAATTAAATTGATATATTTTATGTAATTTAGGAACTGTCGAATCAAAAATATTAAATATAGAATAAAAATTAATAATTGTAAATTGATCTGAAATTACCCAAAACCAAAATATTTTCGCTCTTAACAGTTATTGTAGACAGTAGTGTTTTATAAGCAATGATTTTACGTTGCACAAAAGAACCCAACTTCGGTCCTATCAGTTCGAGCAAGAATGTAAATCTATTTTTCCTGTTTTGTAAAGAGAAGGGCTAAAATACCACAAACAAGAAATTACACTACTTGAAAAACTTGTTTAGTCACCGCCACACAATATGATTTTATGATCAAAAGCATTCATTCGAATTAATAATAATTTAAATTCCTAATCAACATCCATTTTGATATGATAATAAAAACTCCTTCAATTCGATAATATTTCAAATTCAAATCACTCAAATTAGTAGTATTGACTTAATAATATAAAACATTAATTCAATTTGATAGTATTTCAAATATAATGTTTTAACAACCTATCATCATAGTGCACATGGTATTTGAAAAATAAATAAATAAATAAAGACTAGTCATATTCATTAAACTCACAATAATTCATATTCCGACTAGGAATGATGACAACAGGTCAGATCGAGGCTGATCGACTTGTCCCAAACTCGACCCAAATTTTTTATAGGATTCTCTAAACCCAATCTGTAATCTAAACAGGTCTCCACTTTTCATCTCAAATCCTATCCGTTTTTACCCGATTTAAGTTCTAATAAGGCGCAAAATTTATATTAAAAATAAATATATAAATATTAAAACTTAAAATAGCTCAACCTTTACTTCAATGTAATATTACATCTAAATAATGTTAATAAAAAGCATATGAAAAATATAAATTTCTTGAGTACGCATACCCAAATAATAACTATCACATAATAGAGTTCCATTACATACACCAAAATAATAATTAATATACAACAAAGTTCTATAACAAAATAATAATCTATAATACTTAAAAAATAAACTATAATAATAATAATAATAATAATAATAAATATTACAAAAACATGTTAACTAAATCAGATCATATTGAAAGTGTTTGATTCAAATCCGACCTAATATAAAATTGGATTAAATACTTTTCACAAAACCCGATTTCAATGCTCCAAATTCACCCCAAAGAAATCAAGACCCCATTGATTTGTGTTGAATCATGTATTTTTTTCCTTCGTTAATTCCAATAGCTACATCACTTAACAAAAAAAAAAAAAAAAACATTTTATTTTAGCCTCTAAGGCATTGAAAACTATTAAGGTTTTAAAAATTTTGAGAAACAACTCATTTTGTTCTAAAATTTTGAAAATTCTTTTAAAGAAATGTATACCGTTGATCAACTAACAACCATTGACTTTTTGCAAGGAGAGTTATGATTGTGACATGTACATGATCAAGATTGAAACACATTAAAAGAAAAAAACCATAAAAAGACTGATATGCCTCTCAATGGATTGATAAACTTAAATAAGAAATCAAATTCTCAATTTTTTTTTATTTAACGAAAGATCTCTTTAATTAAAAATAAATAAATTTTAAATATAGTTTTAGAAAAAAGAAAAAATCAAACCAGATCTTGAAGATCTGGTGGAGATGATTGGTTGATGGGTGTAGTAATTTTATTTAATTAGGGATCAAACAATAATTGAATATGTTATAACCACTATCAAGGGTAAGAAAATCTTTTAATTGAATATGCTATAACCACTATCAAGGGTAAGAAAATCTTTTCACACATTTTGTATTTGTTGACCATCAATTAATCGATAATTTTATTATAAAACAAATATAATATTAAAATATTAGAAATAACAAAAGAGAAAATATGAAAGAAATCTAAAAGATAGAAACCTTCTAGTTTTTCATTCACCTATTGAATTATATCTTAATATACATCCATGCTCTCTCTATTTATAAGCTAACAATCATAATTAGAAGTAATGAGAAATAACACAAATTACTTGCAATATTAAGATAGTATTAAAGAGAGCATCATTATGAAATTTCAATGGATGGTATCCACACAATTAATTTACAACAAATTTAATTTTTTTTGAAAGAATTTTAAAAATTTTAAAAATAAAATAAACTGTTTCCATAATATCTTTCTAAAACAGAGTCAAGGTTGGATAGGTGAAAACTATACCTTGACGTCATCCACAAAGACATCTGAAACAGTTCGGGAGTCTCATACAACAGGATCCCGCGCTAAAGTCATGCCCCGATGTAGCAAGATCATCCACAAGCCAAATATGTTGCACACATTACAACTTTGCAAGATTTGTCAGAATGTATTGTATATCTTTCACTTCTTCATTATATAACAAACAAATCAAATTAAACAGGAATCAAACATCGCAGAACAGAATTTATTGAAAAAAATACAATGCCCAGAAGACTGGAGAAAAGTAAACAGACGGAAAAACACAAGGGGAAGTAAGTCCAGACTTCACCACTATTAACAACAATTCAAAACAGTAAGAGACGTTTAGCACCAGACACCCAGCCTACATATACACACTTTCCAAGCCAAGTGTTTAGTCATCAACCATATCGTCATTGTCCTCAATTTCCTCAATCTTCATCTTCTTCACTGACTGTGCAGCATCACTCCTCGGCACATTTGGGATTTGGATCAGTAAATCTGATTTTTGTCCAGTGGTTGCATCGACAAACCCTCCATTTTTCTCCACCCGGTACGCCAAACTGTCCCCACTAGGTGATGCATCAATGTAAACAGTTGAGTTTTCGTCAATCTCATCCCTGAGGAGCATCCTTGAGAGCTCAGTCACCACCTTCTTTTCAAGCCATCTCCTGATAGGCCTGGCACCATAAACCTGAAACAAGAATTGACAATACTGTTAGGTTTCTCAAACAAACAAGATAGCAAGAATGCGTGCACATCTTAAGATGTTGGGATACTTACTGGATCATAACTCTCAGCCAATACAATGTCCAACGCAGCATCAGTCACTGCCAAGGCAACACCCCTCTCAGCAAGACGGGCAGCCACGTCCTTCATCTGCAGCCTAGCAACTTTCCTCAATTGGTCATGTGAGAGAGGATCAAAGACCACAATCTCATCAAGCCGATTCAGCAGTTCAGGCCTAAAGTGCTTCCTCACCTATTTGATCACAAATATGAGTTTTAGTACATAATGAAAACGTGAACATTTTTGAAGCATGGAATATTATGATGAGCCATTTAGTTTACCTCTTGAATAACTCTATCGCGCGCTACTTGCATTGAGACCTTACCCATCAGTCCGGATAGAAGGTGCTCAGCTCCAAGGTTAGAAGTCATGATAATTACAGTATTTGTGAAATTAACAGTGCGGCCTTGGCCATCAGTTAACCTTCCATCATCCAGAACTTGAAGGAGAGTATTGAACACAGAAATGTGTGCTTTCTCCACTTCGTCAAACAAGACAATACTAAATGGCCTTCGCCTCACAGCTTCAGTGAGTTGTCCTCCTTCTTCATGTCCAACATACCTGTAACACGAAACAATTGAGTGAGATACTGCTATCATACAACCATGTGATAGAGATTTCCGCACTAGAACTACATTGCAATAAGGCACTTACCCAGGTGGAGCACCAATTAGCCGCGATACAGAGTGCTGCTCCATGTACTCGGACATGTCAATTCTCACCAGTAGATTCTCATCATCGAAGAGCTGCTCAGCGAGAGCCTTGGCCAGCTCGGTCTTACCAACACCAGTTGGACCCAAGAAAAGGAATGACCCAGTTGGCTGTTGTGGCCTACCCAAACCGGCCCTTGACCTCAACACTGCCTCCGCAACAGCATTTACTGCATTATCTTGTCCAACTACTCTGGTATGCAACCTCTCAGCTAGACCAATTAATCTCTCTTTCTCATTCTGGCCGAGCCGTGTAACAGGGATGCCAGTCCAGCGACTCACAACCTCTGCAATCTGTTCTGGTCCAACAGTTTCAGTAAGCATCAAGTTTCCATTAGTGTTTCCTTCAAGTTGCGCTATGGCGGATTCCACTTCTTGGATTGCTCCATATCGCAAATCAGCAACTCTGGCCAAATCATATCTTCTTTCAGCCTCTTGTAATGCAATCATGAGCTCCTCTCTTTTCTGCTTAAGCCGTCGAAGTTCATCAATCCTTTCCTTTTCCTTTCTGTACTTCATCATCAATGGCTGAAGCCTGTCCCTTAAGTCATCAAGTTCTTTGCGGACCTGGAACAAATGTGAAGTCAGATACTAAATCACAACAAAAACAGCTACTAACTCAATTTAAAGCGCCATGTACTTACTTCCACAAGTCGAGCCTTGCTAGCTTTATCTTTCTCCTTTTCAAGCGCATGAAGTTCAACTTCTAATTGCATTCTCTTCCTTTCCAGGTTATCAATTTCCTCTGGCTGACTATCAAGCTGCACCCTCACATTTGCACAGGCTTCATCAACCAAATCAATTGCCTTGTCAGGAAGATGACGCCCTAGAAACAGAAAAATCAAATAGATGTTAGCCTAGGCATAAAATAGAAAAGAATGGACCCTCATTACTATATATAAATATAAAAAACAAGTTTGGCATACCAGTTATGTACCGAGCTGATAGCTGTGCCGCAACAACAAGAGCACGATCTTGAATTCGGACACCATGGTGACCTTCATACCTTTCCTTCAATCCTCGAAGGATGCTAATGGCATCAGCAACACTAGGTTCAGCAACATAAACTTGCTGGAATCTTCTCTCAAAGGCAGCATCTTTCTCCACATACTTCCTGTATTCCTCGAGTGTGGTAGCGCCAATGCACCTAAGCTGACCTCTTGCAAGCATGGGCTTGAAAAGATTAGCAGCATCCATAGAACCCTCTACCCGGCCAGCTCCAAGAACAAGGTGAATTTCATCAATAAACAGAATCACTTTCCCCTCAGCTTCCTCCACTTCCTTCAAAACAGCCTTTAACCTCTCCTCAAACTCTCCCCTAAACTTTGCACCAGCAACCAGTGCACCCATGTCTAATGCAATGAGCCTCACATCCGCAAGATTGCTTGGAACATCTCCCCTCACAATTCTCTGTGCCAATCCTTCTACTACAGCAGTTTTACCAACTCCTGGCTCTCCAATAAGAACTGGGTTGTTCTTAGTTCTCCTTGAGAGAATTCTAACAACCCTTCTAATCTCTTCGTCACGCCCAATGACTGGATCAAGCTTCCCTGCTTGTTCAACAAGATCTCTCCCATAAGTCTTCAAAGCCTGAAAATTAGTATCACCTGATGCACTTTCCACCTTCCTTCCTTCCTTTCCACGGAGTTTTTCCACCTCGGTTTTCACTCTCGCTGGGGCAACTCCAGCTTCCTTCAACAAGTCTCCAACCTGGGAATCCTCTAGAAGTCCTAGAATTAACTGATCAACAGCTAGATGAGTGTCCCCACGCGCCTTCTGTGCGGCTTGAGCACGTCTCAGTACTTTGATAAGATTTGTGCTGGCTGGGACTTCATCTGGAGGCGGGGATTGAGTGGGGACTTTCTTCAAGGCTTGATTGAAGACTCTTTCAACAGACTGAGAGGCATTTTCACCACAGGCACCGTTGACTGCCTGAGAGAAGATGCCACTAGGGTCAGATATCAAGCCAACCGCAAGGTGCAGAGGAGAGAACTGGGCATGACCAGCATTCATTGCCAGCTCATGCGCCCCCGCAATCGCCTCATTTGTCTTGTGGGTGAACTTGTCAGCGTTCATTGCTTACCTCTCGCTGCAATCACAACATACCATTAGAACCAATTCCATCATGCATATTCCAAAAATAAAACAAACCTCAACCCCAATTCTAACTGTTCAAACTATGAGACTAGATTATTGATCTTAACAAAATCAATATATAATAACAGAATGTCTGCATCGCTATTCAAACAATCTACACGTTTTGCTACAGACAACCCTTGTGAGTTTCGGAAACCACAAACAATATATGGAGCCTTCAAAACTAAACGGTTCATTTGCTTGCACATAATTGGAATGGCTTGAAATCGAAATAATATGAAATCAGATATGCTAAGAATCGAAATAATGTATCGAAATCAAAATAAATTTTATTCCATTGCAGGAACAGTAATCAGAATCAGACTGAATTGCTTAAAACTGATAAAAACGCCCTTAATTAAAAGTATTATACTTGTTAAACTATTTTTTTAATAACAAGAAGGAACAACATTAATACTCGTACATGCATATTCAGAAAACTAACAGAACGAGAGAGAGAGAGAGAGAGAGAGAGAGAGAGAGAGAGAGAGAGAGACCATCGTACCTTGTATTATGAGAAAGTGAGTTTGGCAGACACAATGAATTGCGTTTCTCTTCGGCGGGCTTGAGATGGCTGTTGTTGTGTGATTTCTTCTTTTTTTCGAGCTTTTGGAATGGAGTATGTGCGTTGTGTCTGTGTCTGTGTCTGTGCGTTAATGGCTTTTTCCGGATTCCTTGGTTTGTTTATAAATGCTGAGGAAGGAGCTAGTGAGAGGGTGGTTTTGTTAAGACAAGCGAGGAGTCCAGAAGAATGTGGAAGGATGGTGGACCTGCTAGAAACCACTAGAAATGGTGACAGTCTGACAGACGGTGGCAGCAAATTTAGAATAATCCAGAACCATCCACTCGCCACGTCACACATTTTTTTGTTCCTGTTTATTAATAGAAAAACTTTTATCTCAATCAAATAAATTTTGAATGATACTACTGCCTCTCTCAAAATTTTATTATATCAAAAGGATGAAATTAATTTTATTATATCAAAATTTTTCGTGGGAGACCAGTAGTCTCTGAGTGGAAACTGTTTTTATTTTTTATTTTGTTATTTTTTAAATTTAAAATATATATTTATTATTAAATTAAAATTAATTAATATTGAAATTAAATGGTATTTTAATCATTTTATGTTAGAATCAAATTGTTTTTTGATCATTTTATACCTTCGACCGTTTTAATGTTAGGTTTGATGGTGGTTGTCTAATGATAGAGGATATTTGTGTATCACTTTTGAGGAAATTATTGTAATACTAATTATGATCAAACTTACTATATTGATGTAAATTCATCTAACTTTGGAGATGTTTGTAGAATTTCTTCAAAAAATAACTCTTAGAATGTAAATGATAAATATATTGAACAAAGGTGCAAACAACAATCTTTTAAGTTTTAAGTCAATTTAAAACCTTTTATTTAAATTTTATTTTAAATCATCAAAAGGATTAATTTTTCTTTATTTTATTTAATGTTACACTTGTTTCAGGAAAAATTTGTACAAGTAACGAATCTTTATGCTCCTAGTGCCTTGGTGAAATGGCCGCTAGGCCGCCTATCCAGCATGCTCTTCATGTAAGAGGTAGGTTTGGAGCTACAGCCACCCATGTAATGTGTGACAGTTTTTCCATGCGTTATGGGCTCATTCTCCTGCTTCTAGAAGTTTCAGTTCTGGATTACACCTTAGAGACTTTAATCAAGAATGTCTGGTAATGTACAATGTGCATATCACTTGTGATATGTATGTGTAATAAGTCCAAAAAAAAAAATCTTCATATCTAGGATTAATTTCACCTAAAAGTAGTGATATTAGTGCAATTTTCCCCATTTTTAATGACAATTTTATCTTCCAAGTGTAACTGGCTCTTCATGTTTAATTATGAAGTTCTTCTAGTGGCACGTGTCTCAATAGATATCCTAGTGGAGATCAACATATACAATATCTATAACTTTCAAAAAATATATATACAAGTAGTAGATGGCAACTGACGTCGTTGGTTTAAACGTTAACAGTCCCATGCCTTTAGCATGGTTCTACACCCGGAAATAACAAGCTCCTCCATCTATTTGTGTGGTTTGACCCCCCACTCTTGTGTGTGTCGTTTCCTCATCTCTATGTGGACGAATCCCTCCTTTATGGGAGTAGTATTCTAGGCCACGCCACTAATGTCTCCATCTCGATTGGTCCAGATAGTCCACTAGACCAGTCCCAATCTTAAATATATATATATATATATACTGTGAGAAATATTGGATATATATTTTTTTGAAAGTTATAGACATTGTTCTAAATAAAATGAGATCCTTCTTTGGAAAAAAAAAAAACTTGCTATAAATATTGTATATATAGACATTGTACATAAATAAAATGGGATCCTTCTTTGAAAAAAAGAAATCTTGCTATAAATATTGTATATATAAAGTTATAGACATTGTCCACAAATAAAATGAGATACTTCTTTTAAAAAAACATTCCTGCTATATATATATATATATATATATATAAGGATCTCATCTTATTAATTTTTTATAGCAAGTAAAAGTGACGCCACATGTGATGTAACTTAAGGTGCGTTTGGATACATTTTTAAAATGATATTTTTAAAAAGTATTTTTAAAAACGAAAAACATGTTTTAAAAATGACGTTTTCAAAAATTATATTGTGTTTAGTAGCATTTTTAAAAATATATTTTAAAAACAAAAAATGATAAAAGGTTGTTTAGTACCATTTTTAAAAATAGATAAAAACTAAAAATATGTTTGGATTAAAACTTCTTTTAAAAATGAAGATGTGATTACTAGAGATTAGTGTTTTTATCTTTTTGAGTTTTACTGTATAAATTAAAATGGTTTTTGCAAATGATTAAAAAAAAAAAAAAGTCATGTTTTACTTTCACCTTCAAAATTTTAAAAACATGTTTTTCATTTCCATGAACTTGTTTTTGAAAACAAGCAGCCAAACACATTTTTCTCTATTTTCTATTTTAAAAAATGAAAAATGAAAAATAAAAATGAAACGAAACAAACTCTTAAGTTCTTTGTCGCCGATGAAGTTGAACTTTTTGGGCCATAATCCAAAGGTGTTTTTTTCAATCTTTTCCATTCCCAAAATTCTCCCACCTGTTTAACGAATCCTAATTTAAACTCTTTATTGAAGAACGACTTTAAACTAATGCCACCTAATCCTATAATTTTGAAAATAAGATAACTATGACTAATCCTTACGAGTTACTCTAAGGTCTCGTTTGGAGTGTTAGATTGAACTTTACGAGTTACTCTAAAACTCCGTTTGGCACGCAGGATTATAATGACATGGAATAGACTGACTTAAAATGGAATGAATTTGATTGAATTGATTAGAATGAAAAATTTCTATCTCACATTTGGTAAAACTTGGGATTAGATTAAAAATTATATTATATTATGTTTGGTATAGGTTAGGATTGGATAGGAATAAAATTAATTTTAATTTTTTATTATATAAAATTAATTTTATAAAAGATCTAAAAAAAAATAAAAAATCACAATTCTTCATCTCATCATCAATCCAATTCATAACATCTTTTACAATTCAACATCATCAAACACAATTCATCAGTATCATCAATTCAATTCATCAATATCATCATCTCACACGCCAATAACAACATCAAAACATCCAAACATGACCCAAAAAACCATCAGAATAGGGGTTCTGATAAGATGGTTCTGGGTTCAACCCAGAACCATGTGGTTCTTGGTTCGACGTTGAACCTAAAACCCAATTTTGGGTTCGACTTGGTTCTGGATTCGACATTGAACTTAGAACCTAGTTTGGGTTAGCCATCGACAATGAACCCAGAACCCAGTTCTGGGTTCAACAAAGGGTTCGTCAAACCCAGAACCAGGTCCCAACTTCAGAAAAAAAAAAAAATGTGAAGAGGTTCTTATCACTGCTGATTCATCTAGATGGAGGAGGAGATGAGAAAGACGATGAGTGGTGGGTCTGCATGGTGGTGGTGGTGGTGGGTCGACGTGGTGGAGAAGAGAGAGACAAAGTTTGTGACTTGTGGAAAAAGAAAGAGAATGAAATGAAAAAAATAAAAATAATTAAAAAAAAAAAAAAAGCATCCCGTCAACTTGAGATTTTGGAAAGACATGGGTGAGCATGAAATTTCACTTCCCAAGTTGAATGGGAATTGAGGTGGGTGTGGGATTGAAAAATTCATTCCCATCATTGGCTCCAAACGTGAGTTTTAGGAGAATGAAAAAAAAAATGAATCTGAATTTCATCCCCAGTCCCACGTATCAAACAAACACTAAGGTCTTGTTTGAAGCGTCAGATTGAATTTAAATTGGCTTAATTTCAGTCCAATCTAACATTTAAAAAGAGACATGGATTTGAATAAAATCCAAACTCATGTCTCAATTAATCCCACAACAATGGAACTAATTAAACCCATAGCCCCATGTGGGTTTAATTAGCCAAAAAAATCCTGCATGAATAGGATTTTGGGGATGGGTAGTGAAATGGTATAAGAAATTACCCATACAACAAAAACTAGCATCGAGCTGGTAAGGGAAGGGAAGCTTCCCTTCCCGAGCCGAAGCAAGTCCCACACAAAAATCCTGTATGAGTAGCATTTTTGAATCCCACCAAACCAATATTGGCGGGTTTCGCAAATCCCACACATGCGAGGATTTGTTTTATTTTGTTCTTTTTTTAAATATTTTTAATAAATATAAATAAATTAATAATTATCATATTAAATATATTTAAAGCTATGAATTTATTTAAGATAGTTTTATAAAGTAAAAATTTTTAATATTAATTTAAAAAATATTATATTTAATTCATTTATGTTTTTATTATTTATTATTTACAATAAATATTTTCAAAATTAATTCAAGTATTTTTATTTAAAAATTAATTTAATTTAGTCAAATCCAACTCAATCCAACCTTAACTATACTAAACACATTACAGTACATATTCAATCTCATCTAATTATATCTTATTCAATCCAATCCAATCATATCTCATTCAATCTTACGCACCAAACAAGACCTTAGGGATCTAATCAAATGACATGACTTCAATAAAATTTAAATAAATAATTTGGAGGCAGCTGGCTCATTTTTAAAACAAGTTTTCTGTTTTCAAAAACCAAATCAAAACAGCTGAAATCAATGTACATTTCTTGGATTTCATGCTTGCATAGTTGCTTCGCCAGCACATATCAAAGCAACCTGACAAGCCCTCATACAACGGTCCACGGATCTCCACATATACGCACATCAATCATATATGTAGTTCAATTCAGATCGAGAGCTAAATATAATTTATGCTATAAAAATTATAACTTAAGATGACAATCAGAACATCCATCTATTCTTCTGTCTCCCACAGATCTCTATACATGCAAACAAAAGAAAACTTCCGCCTATAAATTGTCAAACTGCAACAACTTTAAAAGGGAAGTTGCGGAAAGGAATAAAACAGAACTCAAGCCATATATAACTTCTGCTGTGTTTTCTTGCATTCACAGCTTCCTCGATATTTCCTCCGAATACAGGAGGGTTGTCTTGGTAAATTCTCAGGTGAACAAGTTACAATTTCTCTCCTGGAAAATAGTACAGAAGATCGTGATTAGAGAATCATGTCTTACCCTGCTAACAACTATTACATAATTTATTCATCAAGTCTATATGTAATTGAAAGCTCTTTTCCTTGCAGAATGTATCTAATACTAATAACAATTGTATATGCACTGCATGGCTTTAAAAACTTCTTTGAGTTGTATCAGCTAATACCTAAGGCAATTATAATATACATACTTCCAACCCAATCCTGACTTGTCAATCGACCTTGGTTTCATGTAAAACAACATAAACTAAGAAAATATATAGAAATTCGAATGAGGTAGAGAAACAAAGTTAGAATGGATGATTAAGAGAGGAGCTCACTTAAAAATTTAGTTCAAATAATAGAAGCAAAGTCAAGAGCATAGTACAGTGATGTATAACATAGAACTTCACAAATAATTCAGTGAGAACAGATAAATTTCATATTTAAAGAAAAAGTTAATGCAGCATGGATTATTTAAAACATTTTATCAAAACAGATCACAGTCTACCTAATATAAAATCTTTGTGGCAGTAGCTACTTTAGTTGAGTAAAGATTTCTTGTCATTGTACAAAAAATCTTGGGTTCAAGTCCCACCCACACACTAAACGAGGAGAAAGGTTTGGTTTATGTTTATTGTAACAAAAGAAAAAAAGATCATTGACCACCTCCTCAATCTTAAGGTGCAAGGGCAAAATCTACAAACAGAGAACATCTCAACCAAACACACATGACATACTTACATATCTCATACTTCTAAAGAAAATTCTTCTTTTCATTCCTCATCACTATCATAAACAACTGCCATCCGACGATGTGTTGGAGCCTTTCTCGGAGGAGAGTCCTCATCTGACTCAATTCCCCGGCGCTTGAGACTGCCTCCGGAATCCTTCCTACTTTGCTTTGGTTCCTACAATAAGAACCCAAATAAAAAATGGATTATATTAAAAGAAGAAGAAAAAATTCTTGAAATCCAAACAACAAATTAAGTAATCTCAAACTCCTCCCCCCTATGACATCACCTCGTTGAATTCAACATCTGACACATTTTTTTCTTAAGCAATGAAAATCGAACATTTGCTAGGACAATACTTTATCTCAAAATTCAACATATTCTATCTGCTTTTGGAGATTAAACATAGCATAACTAGCAAATTCTGCGGCGAATGTACCAAACCTACTCTCCGTAGAACACAGGTATTTTTCAGAAAAACGAGTGAATGTGCTATACTCTCTGTAGAACATAAGCATCTTTTAGAATAACATATAGACTCAAATTTTGGCATACCTCAGCCTCCTCCTCCTCTGATGCCCTGTTAATATCTGGTTCTTCTTCATGCTCATCTTCTTCCTCTTCTTCCTCTTCGTATTCTGCTTCTGGTTCCTCAACCCTCTTGCGCAGGGGAGATCTCTCATCTTCCTCACCATCAGTCTCATACTCAGACTCTTCTCTATCACTGTCAGAGAAATCCACTGGGCGTCGAGATGATTTAGCAACTGGTAAAGATGATTTCCTGTGGATGTCCCTGTGTCCCTGTGACTGCTAACCCAAAAAAGGGGGTAAGAGGGGATGTCAGCAGAAGAAGAAGATTTTCAACCAAACAAAGGAAATATACCCATGCAGTTGAAGTCACAGACCTTCTTGGCATTTATAATGCGTTTCTCAGCTCGAGCTTCAGCTTCCAATTCTTCCTCAAAGCGGCGACGAGAATTACGGGAGTTGTGATAATCCATTTCATCATCCTGATCAAAATTGGACAGTCAAAAGATGCAGTTCAGTTCTGGATAGAATGGACAAAATAAAATGAAAAGATAACAGTGTGATTGTTTAAGTCATGATGTCAAAACATAAATTATAAGAATATAAAGATACAGACAACTATATTCCTAAAAGAAAAACAAGAGAGGAAAGGAGAACTTATAGTAAGTGCATACCTCTTCAAGAGCATCCTCCAAATACCCAGTTGAAAGTTGGCGCCTCCTGTCTACAGTTTGTGTATACTTCCGGTTTACTTTTTCCCTCTTCCGATTTAGAAGTACATTAGCTCTAATATTTTGACTTTCAGCCTTCAAAGTACATGGCAATCAAAATTAGAAATCCACCAGACTGGATACATAAACACCACAATAATCTCCAGTAGCAGTTACCTTTTCTTTCTCCTCTTTTTCTCTCTCGGGATCTATGTCAGTGATGCAGTTCTTAACCTTATAAACCTTTTTATGCCGTGAGTCTACAAGAGCAGTCAATAATCGATGAGAATTTGATGACAGAGATGACGGCATAAACCTCATCTTCCTTAAAATTCTTCCTTGTGATTGAAGGATTCCCTGCAAGTATGGCATATAAGAATATAAGAACATACTATTCCTGCTCCCCTAATACAAAGAACTTTTAGGGCACATCTGGGAAACCGCAAATGGGATGGGGTTGAGATAAGAAATTACCCGTCCCAAAAAAGCTGCTGTTTAGAGCAGCTTTGGGATGGGAAATCTTCCATCCTGGTCCATGCGGGCCCCAGTTTGGAATCCCACATCGGTGGAATTTCAAGACCCATAAGTTTGGTGGGTTTTTGAAATCCCACCAATGCGGGATTTTATTTTATTTTTATATTTTATTTTTTTAATATTTATTTATTAAAAAAATATAACTATTTGTTATAATATTAAATATATTTAATAAATATAAAATTATTTAATATAATTTTACGACGTTTGTAATTTTAATATCAATTAAAATAAATTAATTTAATTATATACAATTCAATCCAATCCCAACCACACCGAACACGTTATAGTATTAATTTAATCTTATCCAATCCAATCTTATCTCATCCGATCCCATCCAATCCTACGCGTCAAAGGAGGCCTTATTGAGTTGCACAATGTTAGAGAGAGAACAGAAAGGGACAAACATGAAAAGAATCTCACATGAGATTAAGAATTAACAAACAAACTTTAAAGCAAGAATTAAGCTATGAAATCAAAACCAAAAACCAACAGAATATTTTATTTCTGATGTTACTGAATTATCATTTTGTCAGAAAAGTAAGAGTGTTAAAATGAAGAGCTGTCAGTAAAAAAGGTGAACAAGCAAACTAGAAAAGATAGCCAGTCTGAGGAACTAACACAAGGGACTTTCAAATAACAATCCCTAAAATCAGAAACAAATTCCTTGTAACTTCACCACAACCTCCCAATTCCTGATGTTACAGAACTGATGAAGGAGGTAGTAAACCATGCTGCATTTCACAGAAGCCATTTTTATTTGTATTTTAATTTCATTTATTTATTTATTTTGGCAAAACCTAGAAGCAAAATCCTACTTCATATTCAATCGTTCCGGTTGGCCCATAACCTCCACCCCACTTCCCTGGCTCAAGGGGATCCAAGTTTGCAACTCCATTAGGATTTCAAAAGTTCCTACGAATCCAAGATAAAGAAAAAATGAAAATAACAACGGATATCAACATTCAACACTCTATCTGAACCTATAATTATATATCTGGGTGACTCTCCGAAGATAGCGAGAAGGTAATTACTCTATAACAATTCGGATAAATTCCCATGAAAGATACAGGCATTAACATCCTCATATGCCTCTAAATACCAACAAAGTAGAAGTTTTGCATGAAAATGTCAATGCCATATACTGAAGCTCATGTGCAGCTTCTCTTTGAGACCATACTAAGCAAGTTAACTAAAGATGATAATTTTATAGAACAAAAATAATAGACATACACATCCAAAATTTAAGTCCTTTAGTAGTCCAATAGCAAGCTGCATTAAGGTCAGAAGTCACACAACATACATGAGAAAGGCACTCATGTTCCTGTGTCCTCAACACAAGGTAGAACCAATACCATAAACGTCATCAAGTGGTGATGGGTCAAGCAATTGGATGGCCATCTGCTGAGAATAAAAATATTACATTTTATTTTCATCCACACATCAAAACTCAGCCGCTAGACCCAGAATGCATCCAACGGCTGCCAAGGAAATAGGTTAAATTGTCTTTTTGCAAATTTCTTTTGTAATGAATTAAGTCTTTACTTAAAGAGTTCACAAAAAGACAAAAAAAAATTTGAACATCAGAACCTAATTTACATAAAAGGTAAACATAAAAAATAATAAATGTTAATATATAAACCAATAGAGCCCGAGAAGAGCATATCTGTAGAAGACTGTCTGAGAAGTTCTCTTAAAAATGTGACCATTTGACAAGCAAGCAAAAAAGAGTTGAGAGTTACGAAGGTACCTTTCCATGTCTAAGAAAAAGGTGTGATTGATCATGCTGTGCATCTTGCACA
Organism: Nephelium lappaceum; assembly: GCA_021234005.1. NCBI lineage: Eukaryota > Viridiplantae > Streptophyta > Magnoliopsida > Sapindales > Sapindaceae > Nephelium > Nephelium lappaceum. Next base: position 6,390,354 of record CM038007.1, on the reverse strand, counting down.
GAAATGTCAAGAACTTCATTCCCAATTAGTAACTGCAAACTGCCATCTGACCATCTCACAAATCGTGCATTGCTTTCATACTACATATATAACAAAGGAACTCTTAAAAACACATAATGGATTGAGAAAGACTCAAAGAAGTTAGTGGGCAGACAAAATGTACTCTTTTGTGAAACTACAGATCAGGAAAACCAATTTTGGCACTGGAATTGAAGAGCAGATGCAATAAAATAAAATGTGGATTTGCTTCCTACAATTAACTTCTTTTTTTATCTTTTCCCCTTTCTTCTTTGCAGATTATCCTTGACAACTAAATGATTAAGTTACCAACAGTAAATGTTTAAGTAACTTTTGCTAAAATATGTATGAAACTCCTACTTTCTGGAAGACTGACATACCACCCTAATAAAATCTTAGTCTTTAACTTCTGGAGAATTATTACTTTCAATCAACTGGTCTAATGCAGAACTATTTCTGTTCAAACTAAATGAAATGTTTTTACAACATAATTGAATAATTGTAAACAGATGCCAAATTGTCTTTAAAATTAAAGACTTCTTGACAACATTCATTATATCAGATACATACAGATCTCAGATCCATCTTTCAAATTTAATGTACTAAAATGCCAGTCACCGTAATCCTCAGTGATCTCATCAAAACATACAAAAGATATCCTTTAGCTGTTTATTACTCTTTCCAATGTGATCACATATAATACAGATGACTCATAAAGGCCAATTTCAAAAATATCAGCATAAAAACCACAACATCTATAAACTCTTATCAATTTTACAAACAAAAAAGATTTATTTACTTCTACTATTATGTTCAACAGTTTGACCCATCTTGAATCATCAAAAACCTAAAAGACAGACATTAAAGCAAAGCAAACAGCTGCATCTATATAAGTACAGAATTACCTCATGTATGAAAACATATACAGAGCATATACAATTCTGAATTTGCACATGGGCATACTATAGGTGTAACATAGTATATTTTTTTTCTTCCAACTTAAAAAGTAGAAGAGATTTACTCACTGATGTTGTTCCATCTGGATTTTTAACAGTCCTCCAGCGCACAATATTGTTTTCCAAGCGTATACGTTTTTTGGATCCTGACTCATCTGTCACAAAGGTATCCTCTTCCACATATGTCTTGGGATCAAATGGCTTTGGGTCAATGCCCATAATATTAGAAACTTTTATCATATTCATCTGCAGAACGATGACAATTAACCCTTAAAATTTTTTCCTCAGTCAAGACATCGATATCTTAATCAACCTTTAGCAACACATAGTCCAAAGGCACCAGAAGAGTATATAGTAGCCGTAAATTAAATTTGCATGCCAGATAAAATATAAAATAACCAAGTCAGATGAGACAAAATAATTTATAAAATTTTGTCAAATTAAACTGGCAATTTTAACCTATACAAAAGTTAATGCTTCTGGCAATTATAGGAAAAAGGTGATCAGCTTAGACAAGTTCTTCCACAAATGTACCCAAAAAGGTTTTTCCTAAAACTCAGATAGTGTACCCTAACTGTGTTGTGAATCAAAACAGAGTACAAATGATCTCAATACTAATATCTGAAATGACTTCTTTTAAACCAGTTTCAACACAATCAGGTACAACACCTTTAAATACAACAATTTCATAATTATGTGCCATCAGAAACAAAAGCTTTCATAAATTACTAGAAATGATAATTTCTGGCATTATATCAGCAGCAGTGTAGAAGAACTAAAGATAAACCTTTGACGGATCAGCTGGAGGCGGGCGCAATGGAATTTCAAGCTCTAATGGGGGGCCAACTGGCTTCTCTTTATGTTTAGGCTCCACATGCTCCTCTTCTGACTCATACTGCATATCATCATCAGGAACCATATCTTCTGGTCTCAGACTTTTTCCATAGCTCCCTTCCTCTTCCATAGGTGATCTCTAAGGAATCAAAGCATTTTACTTAATAATACCATGAATATATGGATGCTTTATAGGACAAGCAAATACAAAAAGACAAAAATATATTGCCTCGAGGCATCAATACTCACATTTGAATCTTGATCAATATCATTCCGAATCGCATATTCTCCAGCATCTTCATCATCTGAGTCACCAAATACATCACGAATCTCAGCAACTGGGTGTGAAACGTGAGCCTCATCCTTCTCCTCCCCAGGTGATCGACTGCCATAAAGTCAGCTTTCCTCAACAGTTAACACAGATCATTGTACACAACACAAACAAAGATCAAGCGGGAAAGACAGAGATTACCTAGCACTTCGAGCCTGATCAACCTCCTCATCTTCATTGTCAGGGAAACGATTTTCCTCAGACCTCTCCGATCCACTTTCAACCACATCCCGTCTCCTGCTTGTTACTACTCGCTGACCATACTCCTCTTTTTCATCACTGTCCGTATATCTTGCTTCACTTTCTTCCCTCTGATCAACAACATCCACCTCTTGGGAACTTTGTTCCCTTTCACCCTCACTTTCTCCAGGATCAGGTTCAACATTACGCAATTCGCCTTCACTTTCCACTTCCGCCTCCCCATGCCCCTCAATGTCAACTTCCGCTTCACCTTCACCCTCAGCCTCCATCCCTCCCTCCGCTTCATCCTGGACACACAACCATCAAAACTTTCTCCATCAGCACATACAAATATTTTTGTATCTTACTTCATACGTGTTAAATACATTATTTCTCCCTCCAAATAATGCAACAAAAGTGTTTTTTTTTTCCTTATAAACTAAAATGCATGCTCGCCTAACTTATCATTCTTCAATTCGACATCCACTCCACAACATAAAATTAATCAAAAACTGGTACCTCTTTGCAATGTTTTGTCTTACAACTGTGTCTCCAATGAACACCGATAATAAATCTTTAGTTTCTCATAAACCAAACAACATTATACATGCAAACTCCACTTGAATAATTTCGCAAACACATGGCCCCAAATTGACAAAATTCTAGGGCAAACAATGCCCTCCCTAAATTGACAAAACAAAAGAATAAAAATCAATTTAGTAAACCTAAAACTTGAACTATCCATTATAACCTGTGTGAAGTAGAATATATGTATGAGAGAGAGAGAGGGAGAGAGAGAGAGAGGAAGGAGAGATTACGGAGGCGTAAATGGGCTGGGGATTGGACTCGTGTTCGGAGTCAATCTCTTCTTCTTCCTCCTCAGACTGATCGCCGAAGAGGTTCTGCATCATCTGGTGCCTCTTTTCTTCTCCACCCATCTTCTTCAACGACTTCAATAACAAACACACGCCTGCTAATCTATTCCCGGAGATCTGTCTGTCGTCTCCGCTCTGCAGCTGCCTTTCTCTTCGTTTCTTCGCTTCCAACCAACGTTTTATTTTAACACCCCGAATCTTTGACACGTCGGTGAAAGAGCTGGGGCCCACATCACCACCACAGTGCCAGGCTGGCAATGTGAATTGGCAAGTCGGATTTTGTTTGACAACCCGATTAATTAATCGGGTTAAACCTTTCAAATCCGATTGAAGGAATGATACGGACACAATAGGATAAACTTGTTTATTACAAGCACCGCGTGTACGATTCCCACTTTTTTTAGCCGTGTATGAACAATTTTTTTGGGATAATCCCAAAAACCTATAAAAAAACCTTCATTCCAATATTTTAAATTTTAGAAAATATCAAATTTTGAAAGTTCTTTTAAAAATACCTCTTTTCATCTCTAATTTTTTCAAAATTCTTTAAAAAAATCAAAATCATCAGTTAATTAGCAGTCAACACTAATAGAGTACGTAAAAAATATTTTTGCCCTTGATCGTTGTTGATGGCATATAAATTATCAGATTACCTTAATAAAATAATAAATTTACAAGTTAAATTATTTAAAATATCTCTAAATTTAAGTTAATAAATTACAATTTAAATTGCTTAAAGTCATTATTGACCGTCAGTTAACTAACGGTTTGAACTTTTTTGAAAAGTTTTGGAAAAGTTAGAAATGAAAAGAGTTGTTTTCAAAAGAATTTCAAAAACTTAATATTTTTTTAAACCTTAAGGATTCAAATAAAGTTTTCCAAAATCTATATCATTTTTGTCCAAAAATCTCCTTGACATTAATAAATTAACAGAATATGTTCATTTTACCTCTATGACTTAATCATCAATCTGTGATTATCAAGAGTATTGTCATCCTTTTATACTTCTTCAGGAGGTATTTTGAGTGTTTTTATTAACATCATAAAGAATCTTGAACAAAAATAAAAACTATAGGTAGTAGAATTAATATTTTTGCAAACTATAATAGTTTTTTTTTTAATTATCTTTTTTTTTTCTATTACTAGACACTTGCATAGGTTGCTGTCAAGACTAGCTGCGATAGGATTATGAGGTGCGATTTGAGACTCTCTTCCCAAAAGGCGAGAGAGAGTAGCTCATCAAAGTGAAAAAATTGCTCACACTTAGATAAGACTTATGTAAGGTGAACCTACAACCTTAAAGACAAGTAGTGGGTGAGTTTGGTTTTACCACTAGACCAAAACCACTTTCTCAAATCGTGTTTGATTTGAACTGTAACATCTCTAATTTTATATGAATGAATAGTATTAGTATTATTATTATTATTATGATAAATGAGATGAGGGATTAAATTGAAGATAATATTTGATTTGGGTGGTCATAGTAAAATATAGCTAAAATCTAAGGTATGAGAATGAAATTTTGAAGGGACGAAATGGGTATTATAAGATTTGTTTATGGAGGAAAATAGAAGTCTGAAAATAGAAGTCAAAACTCAAAAACAAAAACCAAAGAAATTGTTGCCAAAACCAGAAGAGAAAAGAAAAAGAGAAAGAAGAAAAGAAAGAAGAAGAAAAAGAGAAGAAGAAGAAGAAGCTGCCGTCACCGACCATCACCGACCAACCACCAGCCCGACCGACCATCGCCGAGCTAAACCAACCCGAAGCCGAGTTGAGCGACGACTGAAGCAGATCCGACGACCGCGCGACGCCAATACTAGCCGATGATCGCGCGAACCAGACCGAAGCTGATCGTGCACACCGAGCTGCAGAACCGACCGTCGACCGGGGCAGAAACGGCCAGCAATTGATGTGCGAGCTGAACCCGAGCTGAACCGGGGTCAAACCAGCTCTTCATGCACGTAGAACTGGTGACAGAACCGACGCTGATTGACGGCGAAACCAGCTGCCATTTACGGCGGAATCGAGAGGGAAAGAGCGAGAGGAAGAGAGGGGAAGAAAAAGGAAGAAAAATAGTCTAAAACCAGCTCAGATCTATCACTAAAATCAGTCGAAAACCACCCCAAAACTAGTTTAAAATGACGTTAACGCGAAAAGGATTAGAGGTGAGTTGTTTGGGTTGAAGAGTGATGATTTTTGGTTAGTGAGATTTGGAAATAGTTGGATCAATTAGGAATAGTGAATCATGCATTTTAAATTATGAAATGAGCTTTTATTGAGTATTTATGTGATCTTAAAAATCCAGGAGAGGAGATAGCTCAAGAAAGCAAGAGAAAAGGAAAGGAAAAAGTGTGAGCTTCCGTTGGGTAAAAAGGTTGGTGTACACTTTATTCAATTTGTTTTCATAAATAGTATATTATCGATTTTTGAGTACTTTGATGCTTTGAAATAATGTTTGTGAATAATTTGATATGTGTTTGATGAAATATATTCTTTTGAAATGTGATAAATGAAGAGATTTATATGGTTATGACAAAAACGAAATGATGAAATTGAAAATTGATTTGTGTGATTGTGGAAAAATGAAGTTGAGTTGGATTGATGAGATATTTAGAAGTGTTATTGCATATTTTCAGGTTTTTTGGAAACCTCTGAAATGCAGCCGTTATGCTGCCAGATTTTGTTTGAAAAATGAATAGAAATCTAAAGTTTAAAAGAAACCAACCCAATGAATTTTGAAAATAAATTGTTATTCAAGCCTTAGTAAGCTTTGACATAGATAGATGGGGATTTGAGTGGCATGCCATTAATGGGTCACAAGAGCAGTACTGCGCCGTTTGATTCTATACCGATTATAGTGAAAAGTTATAGTGAATTCGGAGGTTGTGAGAGGCACCTAGTGTCCGGCCCCGAATATACATGATTATATGATAGTCCGGCGGGTCGTCACCCGAGTGTCCGATGCCGGAAAACCCGACTACCAGTCCATGGTATCATGTTTGTGTTTACTAGGTGCACGAAAAGTTATTATGAGAATTATTTTGATCAATGTATCGTTTTTAATTTCTTTTGCATATTAAATTGAATTATTGATAAATTGTGATATTTTGTTATCGATTTTATAAATTGATTGTGTTAAAATATAAATATTGAGTTTTGTGTACACCCACTAAGCAAATATGCTTAGTGCGTTAGAATTTCCGCGCGTAGGTAATAGATTACATAAGGAAGGTGAAGTTTGAAGAGAAAAGCATCTGCAGTGAGCTGAGACAGTCACATCTATCCTTCCATATTTATTTTTGGGTATACATATATATATTATCTATGATTTTGTACATAAAAGTTTCAATTTGTATTTGTGTGCATATATATGTATATATATACATGTATTTGGATTTAAAATAGTGTTTTTGATAAAGAAAATCAAGTTGTGTATATATATTTTGAGATAATGTTATGATATGGAAAATGATGAATCAAATGGAGTTTGCTTCCAGTTGTTGAATATGTTGTAGAAGAAGAAATGTTTTGGGTATGAATATGATGATTTGTAATAGGTTGGGAAAGTCCAAATTTCAGAGGAAACTCTGTCAGTTTTTCCGTTTGAAATAAAAGGATTTTGTATTGTTTTAAAAGGTTTTGAAAATTGATTTAGAAATTCCTATTTTGATGTGAATAAATGAATATATGGTTTTATATTAAAGATTTTGTAAAAAAATATATGACTGTAGCGCCCCTTGGAGTCATCTGGTAAAAGGGCGGGTAGGGGGTATTACAATTTAGTGGTATCAGAGCTTTGGTTTAGGCGTTCCTAGACCTATGAACATGCATTTGCATATGAAAATGGAAGGATGTGACTTTGACCTGCAGATTTCTCTTCTGTCTAATATAGGATAAGAAATGGAACCCTTTGATGCCCAAAGAGCTAAGGGCAGTGAGAGACCGGAGCTTGAAAGTCCTGCCAACGTAGCTGGGGGAGTTCCTGGTGAGTCTGCGAGTCCGAGGATGGCTCGTTAGGAGGCTCAGGGTCAGCTAGTGTTTATGCAGCAGATGGCTGAATTTTTTTAGAATGTTGCTAGAGCCGCACCTCGAAAGTCTATGATCGAAAGATTGGCGAAGCACAGACCTACAGATTTTCATGGTAGGAAAGATGAGGACGCATCCGCTACTGAGTTCTGGTTAGAGCGGACCGAGAAGATTTTAGACCAGATGGATTGCACCCCTGAGAAGAGGGTATGGTGTGTAGTTTCTTTACTATAGGAGGATGCCTACCATTGGTGGATATCAGTAGCAGATTTGGTATGACAAGAGGAGAAGACCTGAGAGTTCTTCCTGAGAGAGTTTCGGAGGAAATAGAAATATATTGGTCGTATCCATATGGATCAAATGAAGAGAGAGTTTATCAACTTGAAGCAGAGACAGATGATAGTTACTGAGTATGAGAGAGAGTTCATCAGGCTCAGTAAATATACTAGAGAGATAGTGGCGACTGAGGTAGATAGGTGCAGGAAGTTTGAAGATTGATTGATTGATTACATACGATTTCAGGTGACAACCCTTCAGTTCGAGGACTTTCCACGATTGGTTTCAGCGGCCCTGAATGTTGAAAGGGTAAAGAAAGAGGAACATGCCAGAAAAGATAGAAGCCAGCATAGACGGGGTCAGGGACAGTCTAGTGCATCCTATCCACTCAGTAAGAAACAGAAGGGATCTCAGACTAGTAGTCAGCCATAGACACAGAGGCAGGGACGGGGATCCACTGCCAGGTCAGGCCAGTCAGCCTCATCAATGGCCAGTACCTCTGAGAGTACAGATAGGGGATCAGCACTGCCTCCATGTGAGCAATGCGGGAGGAGGCATTCAAGAGAGTGTAGGAGGCTGATAGGGGCATGTTACAGATGTGGGTCACATGATCATTTCTATAGAGATTGCCCAAAGAATAAGACCACTTCTGCCCCACAGACGGTGAGATCAGAGATAACAGCTCCAAGAGATAGGAGACTGAGTTAGTCGGATGTCAGAGAGAGCAGACAGAAAGTTGCTCAAGAGTCAGTGGGTAGATAGGATACACACACTCCAACGCGTGCATATGCCATTAAGGCTCAAGAGGAGCAGGATGCGTCAGATGTGATAGTGGGTATGATTTCTATTTTTGATATTTCAGCACGTGCATTGATAGATCCTGGATCTACGCATTCCTACATTTGCACATCGATACCTATAGAGAGAAACTTAAAGGCAGATATCACTGAACATGAGATTCTAGTGAGCAATCCATTAGGTCACAGTGTGCTTGTGAATCGGGTTTACAGGGATTATCCTATTCGGATTCAAGGGTATGATTTTCCAGGTGATCTGGTGGAATTACCTTTCCATGAGTTTGATGTAATATTGGGCATGGATTGGTTATCTAGGCATATGGTAGTTATTTATTGTCACTGAAAGAGAATTACCCTTAAGACAATAGATGGTGTTGAAGTAACCATGGTGGGAGAGAGATCAGATTTCCTCTCTAATGTTATTTCAGTCACTATTGCTAGAGAATTGATTAGGAAAGGATGTGAAGTTTATCTGCACATGTGATTGGCTCATAAAGGATTGGATCTGATCTTCAGGATATACCCACTGTGTGTGATTTCCCGGATGTGTTTCCGAATGAGTTACCTGATTTACCACCAGATAGAGAAGTTGAGTTTGTTATTGATGTAGTGCCAGGTACTGCACCAATTTCGATCACTCCCTATAGAATGATACCTGCTGAGTTGAAGGAGTAGAAAATACAGTTACAAGAATTGCTAGATAAGGGATTTATACGACCCAGTGTATCCCCTTGGGGAGCTCCTGTATTGTTTGTGAAGAAGAAGGATGGGTCGTTAAGACTGTGTGTAGATTACAGGCAACTGAACAAGCTTACAGTTAAGAATAAGTATCCTTTACCTAGGATTGATGATTTGTTTGATCAGTTGAGTAAAGCTAGTATGTTTTCCAAGATTGATCTCAGATCAGGGTACCATTAGTTGAGGGTAAAAGAGTCAGATATTTCGAAAACAGCCTTCAGAATGTGATATGGACATTATGAATTTGTCGTGATGCCATTTGGGTTGACGAATGCACCTGCAGCCTTTATGGATCTGATGAACCGTATCTTCCGTCCTTACTTGGATCAGTTTGTGGTGGTATTCATTGATGACATTCTGGTATACTTTAAGACTCCAGAAAAACATGACAGACATCTCCGGACGGTGTTGCAGATTTTGGGAGAGAAGAATTTGTATGCCAAATTGAGCAAATGTGAATTCTGGTTGAATGAGATTGCATTTTTAGGACATATTGTATCTGCAAATGGCATTAGAGCTGATCCAAAGAAGATAGAGGCGATTATGAAATGGAAACCTCCTAAGAATGTTATGGAAATCAGGAGTTTTCTGGACTTAGCAGGTTATTACAGGCGATTTGTGAATGGATTTTCAATAATTGCAGCTCCATTGACTAAGTTGCTTCATAAGGATGTTAAATTTGAGTGGAGTGAAAAATGTCAAGCAAGCTTTGAAAAGCTTAAAGCAATGTTAGTTGAGGCTCCAACCCTTACGCAGCCAGTATCTGGTAAGGATTTTGTGATATACAGTGATGTTTCACTTAATGGGCTTGGTTGTGTTGATATAGGAAGGAATGTAGTGGCATATGCTTCCAGACAGTTGAAACCTCATGAAAGGAATTACCCTACTCATGATCTAGAGCTAGCAGCCATAGTTTTTGCCTTAAAAATTTGGAGGCATTACTTGTATGGTGAAAGATGTTATATTTACACCGATCATAAGAGCTTGAAATATTTACCTACTCAGAAGGAGCTTAATTTGAGGCAAAGGAGATGGATGGAGCTAATTAAGGATTATGATTGCATCATTGACTATCACTCAGGAAAGGCGAATGTGGTAGCTAATACTTTGAGTAGGAAGTCTCTGGTAGCTCTAAGAGCTATGAATGCCTAGTTGATGATGATAGATGAAGGTGCACTAATAGCTGAGTTACAAGTCAAGCCAAGTCTGATTCAGCAGATATAGGAAAAGCAGAAAACAAGATGAAAAGCTAATAGCCATCAGCAAACAAGTTCAAGAGAGGAAAAAGAATGATTTTGAAATCAAGAATGATGGTTATTTGCATTTCAGAGACAGAATTTGTATTCCAAACGATGATGGCTTGAAACAGACAATTCCGAAGGAAGCGCACGGTAGTCCATATGCAATGCACCCCGATAGCACAAAAATGTATCAGGATTTGAAGACTTCTTACTGGTGGTCCGGTATGAAAAGAGATGTAATAGATTATGTCACCAGATGCATGACATGTCAGCAAGTGAAAGCTGAACATCAGGTTCCAACAGGGTTACTATAGCCAATATCCATTCCTCAATGGAAGTAGAACTGTATCACTATGGATTTTGTTACAGGTCTACCTCTTACTCGGGGTATACATGATGCAATATGGGTGATTGTGGATAGATTGACCAAATCAGCACATTTTTTACTAGTCAGGACTGATTATTCACTTAAAAAAATTGGCAGAGTTGTACATAAAGGAAATAGTTCGGTTATATGGCATACCAGTGTCCATCATATTAGACAGAGACCCAAGATTCACATCATGGTTTTGGAAGAAATTGTATGAAGCCTTGGGTACTCGAATGAATTTCAGTACAACCTTTCATCCACAGACAGATGGGCAATCAGAGAGAGTGATTCAGGTGATAGAGGATATGCTGAGAAGTTGTATCATTGATTTTGAAGGAAGTTGGGTTGACCATCTTCCACTGATAGAATTTGCATACAATAATAGTTATCAATCAAGCATAAACATGGCACCATATGAAGCTCTGTATGGAAGAAAATGCAGGACACCCTTGTGTTGGACTGAACTGGGTGAAAGTAAAGTAATAAGGCCTGATTTGGTGAGACAGACTGAAGAGAAGGTAAAGATTATTAAAGAAAGACTAAAAGCTGCATCCAATTGACAGAAGTCTTATGCGGACCTGAAAATGAGAGACATTGAATATGAGATTGGAGATAAAGTTTTCCTTAAAGTATCTCCGTGCAAAAAGGTATTGAGATTTGGTAAGAAAGGAAAGTTAAGTCCTAGGTTTATCGACCCATATAAGATCACTGAACGTGTGGGGTCGTGGCTTATAGACTAGCTTTACCACCTGAATTGGACAAGATACATAATGTATTTCATGTATCGATGCTGAGGAGATACAGGCCGGATCTTTCTCACGTCATATCGATCGAAGCCATCGATGTACAGCCCGACTTATCATATGAAGAGGAACCTGTGCGGATTCTAGACCGGAAGATCAAAGAATTGAGGAATAAGAAAATTCCACTAGTTAAGACCCTTTGGAGGAACCATAAAGTTGAAGAGGCTACTTGGGAGAGCGAAGAGATAATGCAACAGCAGTATCCGCAACTGTTCGAATAAGGTAAATTTCGAGGACGAAATTTCTTGAGAGGGGAAGAGTTGTAACATCCCTAATTTTATATGCATGAATAGTATTATTATTATTATTATTATTATTATTATTAATGAGATGAGGGATTAAATTGAAGATAAGATTTGATTTGGGTTGTCATAATAAAATATAACTAAAATCTAAGGTATAAGAATGAAATTTTGAAGGGACGAAATGGGTATTACAGGATTTGTTTGTGGAGGAAAATAAAAGTCTCAAAATAAAAGAGAAAGAATAAAAGAAGGAAGAAGAAGAAGAGAAGAAGAAGAAGTTGCCGTCTCCGACCATCGCCGACCAGCCACCAACATGACTGGCCATCGCCGAGCTAAACCATCCCGAAGCCGAGTTGAGTGATGACTGAAGCAAATCTGACTACCGCGCGACGCCAAGACGAGCCGACGACCAAGCGAACCAGACTGAAGCTGACCGTGCACGCCGAGCTGCAAAACCGACCTCCGACCGGAGTAGAAACGGCGAGCAATTGATGCGCGAGCTGAACCCGACCCAAACAAGAGCTGAACCGAGCTGAACCGCGGCCAAACCAGCTCTTAACGCATGCAGAACCGGTGACAGAACTGACGCCGATTGACGACGAAACCAGCTGCCATTTACGAAGGAACCGATAGGGGAAAAGAGAGAGAAAGAGAGGAGAAGAAAGAGAAAGAAAAACAGCCTAAAACCAGCTCAGATCTATCACTAAAATCAGTCGAAAACCTCCCCAAAACTAGTTTAAAACGACGTTAACGCGAAAATGATTAGGGGTGAGTTTTTTGGGTTGAAGAGTGATGATTTTTGGTTGGTGAGATTTGGAAATAGTTGGATCAATTAGGAATAGTGAATCATGCATTTTAAATTATGAAATGAGCTTTTATTGAGTATTTATGTGATCTTGAAAATCCAAGAGAGGAGGTAGCTCAAGGAAGTCAGAGAAAAGGAAAGGAAAAAGTGTGAGCTTCCGTTGGGTAAAAAAGTTGGTGTACACTTTATTCAATTTGTTTTCATAAATAGTATATTATCGATTTTTGAGTACTTTGATGCTTTGAAATAATGTTTGTGAATAATTTGATATGTGTTTGATGAAATATATTCTTTTCAAATGTGATAAGTGAAGAGATTTATATGGTTATGACAAAAACGAAATGATGAAATTGAAAATTGATATGTGTGATTGTGGAAACATGAAGTTGGGTTGGATTGATGAGATATTTAGAAGTGTTATTGACAGACCCCTTTTTAGAGGCGATCTGCCGGCACCCTACAGTGACCCTTCAGCTAGCCCTTACGCTTAACTAAAGGATTTCTGCAGAGCTAAGTCGTGTTCTTTTTAAACCCTTTTCAAAAATAGCGAAAACGCGGGGAAATTTTTCATTTTTATTTCAAACCTTTGTAAAACATTATATAAAAATTTGGGCAGCATCCCGTCTGTTTTTCGGACTTTGCCACCCTGCAAATTGTACAATTTAGCACTTCTGAAATATCACAAAATAATTTTCCCAAACTACGGAGCCTCAAACTCTCATTTTTTTTATCTAACCACAAGCAACCACAAATATGCATACGATTTAGAAACATATTAAATCGAATTCATAAGTCATGCATATCTTTATTTACATATCCCAAAAATTTATACATTTCAAAAATAACAGCACAGCCTCTTCGACTCCTCTAATCACGATCCGGAGTTCCTGCTATTGAAGTGCTTGTACCTGTGCCTGGGGAGGTTTTTATTTACAAAAATATAAAACATAGTGAGCTTGATAGCTCAGTGAGTGTCATATAATTTCCATTTAAAATAAGCTTATCAAATAGCCTCCCAAAAATCTTTTAAAACATTTATGCATAATCAAATACCATGATTGAATAATTGATATATCTGAAATTCATCATTCATTTAGAAACAATATATATCAATCGGAATTTAATAAAATTCATTTCATGCCAAATAAATAACATTTAAATCCATAAATTGCATGGTTTCCATTTCTATCAAACCATTTTAATAATGGTGGCAAAATAATAACTTTCAAAGAATTTATAAATATAAATAGGTCAACCATCATTAGTTTGCATCACATGGTACCCTAAAAGTAGAGCGGAATTTTGCCTCGCTCAGACCATCACGGAATTCTGCATCGATCAGGCCATCTATCCAATTTTTTTTACGTAACGGAATTCTACCTCGTTACGGAGCGGAATTTTGTCTCGCTCGGTTGAAAGCTAGCTAATAATATACCTCTTACGTGCATTGGACAACCACATGACTAAACAGACACGGTCCCACCGGCTGTTAGTGACAGACTCTCCCAACACAGCCAATGCACGCTTAAGGTACTCAACCCAGACTAGAGATATATATAACGTACAATCAGACGTACCATAGATTTTCAATATCATTTCAATTTAAATTTCATTTCTCATTAAATCACATTTCATATAAATTGTTTCCATAATCCATGCAACCATTTCAATTTGGAATTCATTTGCTATTCTAATCAACATGATAAATTTGGCATGCATTTAAAATCAATCATAGTAAAAACATTTTTATAAAAACACTCACTTGTTTTTAAAGCTTCGTATATGGAAGCTTAGGGGCCGTGCCATGCTCCACTCACTTCCGCCTCACCTACACATCATATTCTCACTTAGAATATGTCAAACGAAACTTTACGAAACTCATTAAATGGTCTCTAACTTAAGTGACCCACAAAAAGGATACTTTTCATTAAACTTCCCTACTTTATTCATAATTAACTGAAACTCCGAAATTCCGTTTTCTTTCACTTTTAGTAGCTTCAACGCGCCTAATTAAACTCATTAGGGTCATCCAAAGTCTTAACGGATGTCATAAAGGTCAATTTACGAAATCGCCCTTCAAACTAGTTTAACGCGCGTTAGATATTTTCTTAGTTTCTTAAGTTCCCAATAAGCTTTAATTCACTAACTTTTCAACTCATTTTTACTCAAAACCAACCAACGATTAAATCATAACGAAACCCATTTCGAATCAACCTAAGCACCAATAACAATGTCCATTTCAAACTTAAATAACTCACCCATTTTTCCTTGTCGCGTTGTCTTCGATTTGAAGCTGATTTTGAGGTGATTTCTGGACTGAGTTGTTGACGGATCTGGGCTGGTTTTGGGAGGATCTCCCTCTTTTCTTCCTCCTCTCTTTCTCTCTTTCTCTTTCCTTCGGTTTCGTGGCAACTTGCCGCGTCTTCCACCGCCGATCTGCTGCTGGTTCTCACGCGAGGAAAACTTCCGGCTCCAGTTTATCTTGGTCGCGGCGAGCTTGGCATCGGGTTCAGCTCGCGCCATCTGCTCGTCGCTTCAGCCTGCGAGTTCAGCGAGCTCAGCGGTCTGGTTCGACCGGCGGCAGGTCTGGTTTGCGCCCGACTCCGCGTCAGCTGCAGGTCCGATCGATGAGCTTAGTTCGCAGCGAGTTCGGTCGGGTGCGTGACGGTTGCGAACGGTGGAGGTTCGGTCGGCAGCTTCTCCTTCTTCTTCTTTCTTTTTCTTTTTCTTCTTCTTCTTTTCTCTTTTTCTTTTCTTCTTTCTCTCTCAGTCAGCGGCCATCTTGTCTGGTTTTGATGTTTGTGACTCAATTTTCCCTTCATGCTTTCCTCCCCAATCAACCTTCAAAATGACGGTCATGTCCTGAGAAAATTCCATTTTCATCCCTTAGCTTTAGATCAATTCTAGTTTGACCTCAATTATTAAAATTTATCTTCAATTTAGTCCCTTGTCACATTAATAATAACTTGATCTCGTTTATTGTTTTACCCTTCCATTTATTCTCCAATTGGATTTTAATAAATTTCTAAAGTTTCTTTACAACCTTAGGGACTTTTATTGACCTCTTAGGGTCTCAATTCAATACCTAGGGACTATCACTGGGAAAATCATAAATGAGAAATCGAGGGTTTACAGTTATCACATATTTTCAGGTTTTCTGGAAACCTCTGAAATGCAATCGTTATGCTGCCAGATTTTGTTTGAAAAATTAATAGAAATCTAAAGTTTAAACGAAACCAACCCAATGAATTTTGAAAATAAATTGTTATTCAAGCCCTAGTAAGCTTTGACACAGATAGATGGGGATTGGAGTGGCATGCCATTAATGGGTCACAAGAGCAGTATTGCGCCGTTTGATTCTATACCGACTATAGTGAAAAGTTACAGTGAATTCGGAGGTTGTGAGAGGCACCTAGTGTCCGGCCCCGAATATACATGATTATATGATAGTCCGGCGGGTGGTCACCCGAGTGTCCGATGCCGGAAAACTCGACTACCAGTCCATGGTATCGTGCTTGTGTTTACTAGGGACATGAAAAGTTATTATGAGAATTATTTTGATCAATGTATCATTTTTAATTTCTTTTGCATATTAAATTGAATTATTGATAAATTGTGATATTTTTTATCGATTTTATAAATTGATTGTGTTAAAATATAAATATTGAGTTTTGTGTACACCCACTAAGCAAATATGTTTAGTGCGTTGGAATTTCCGTGCGTAGGTAGTAGATTGCATAAGGAAGACGAAGATTGAAGAGAAAAGCATCTGCAGTGAGCTGAGACAGTCACATCTATCATTCTATATTTATTTTTGGGTATACATATATATATTATCTATGGTTTTGTACATAAAAGTTTCAATTTGTATTTGTGCACATATATATATATGTATTTGGATTTAAAATAGTGTTTTTGATGAAGAAAATCAAATTGTGTATATATATTTTGAGATAATGTTGTGATATGGAAAATGATGAATCAAACGGAGTTTGGTTCCAGTTGTTGAATATGTTGTAGAAGAAGAAATGTTTTGGATATGAATATGATGATTTGTAATAGGTTGGGAAAATCCGAATTTCAGAGGAAACTCTATCAGTTTTTCTGTTTGAAATAAAAAGAGTTTGTATTGTTTTAAAAGGTTTTGAAAATTGATTTAGAAATTCGTATTTTGATGTGAATAAATGAATATATTGTTTTATATTAAAGATTTTGTAAAAGGAGATATGACTGTAGCGCCCTTTGGAGTCGTCTGGTAAAAGGGCGGGTAGGGAGTGTTACATGAACCAGCTAAATTTATTAAACTCAATCTAATTAATTAAAAGGTTAAAACACAAAAATTAAAAGGGTACTTACTAAACTACTTCATCATATAATTCACTTTGTTATAAAACGATGAATTCCACCATTTATTAGTCAAAAGTGTTGGCAAGTAATATGATTACTTGCATAGTCAGTTTTGTAAAGTTGGTAATGGCTGCCTTATTTACATTATTGTGTTGGTAAAAAATATGAGCCAAAATTAGGCCCAAAGTCTATTAGCAAAGCCTAAGACCAACCCAGTGGTCTATACCAGCCTATGGCCCTAGACGTACATGCCAATTGACTGGCCCAAGATAAGATGGATGAGTCAAAGTGCAAGGCTTTTTTAGTAGATTGACCCAATAGACCGAAGGGCCCAATCCATAGTTTTGGCCAATTAGACTTAGTCCAAACTACTTTCATAAGTCGGTCCATAGGTTCGATCGATGGTCCAGCACCAAGCCCAACCTACGAGGCCTATAGAATAGGCATAAGAGCATACCTTCCTATTTTATTCGTAACACAACCGACTTCAACTCCAATTAGGATTCTTTCCTAAATGGTAGAAGCTGAGTCAAAATATAATAAAAAGCTAATTATTCAAGATCGAGAATCTAGGGGATTAGCCCAATATCTCTTAAATCCGCTGAAACTCAATCTTCCTAGTATAATCAAACTAGGAAAATACCTCAAATCGTAGGATCTTCTTACTTATATAAAGAGTCCTTAACTTTATCGCTAAACACATGCAATACATTTAGAAGGGAGCTCTTGCTTATAGACGTTTCGCTGAAATTCTCTTAAAGACCACATTTTGGGCAACTCGTAGGTCAGACTACGACGCTCTACTGCCTGCATTCTCCTTTGGCACGATTGTTTCTCCGTTGGCTTAACGTCCCATTACAGCTTTATTATTACTGACAGCTAGTCAACGACTTTATTAGCGTCATCATCTTCATGTTAAACTGTCGCCTTAGTCTTACAACTATGTTGTCTACTAGCTATGCCACCATCTCAAGTTGTTATTGACATCGATCTTTTACTTGTTGACCCCTGTTGGTTGACATTTATTGTTTGCTACTTTCTTTGTTTTATTATATGATCGATTTACTGACTTAATTATTGGAGTGTCTTTAGTTGATATCACACTGGTGTCAGGATCACTTTCTCTCTCCTTTATTTGGTCTGTGTAGGATACAGATTGTTGGGTTTCTTAAAAGTTGACAAATGAAACTTGTTCCATGTCAGTATACTGTAGTTTGACCCTACTACAATTATATATATATGTATTGCTTTTGTTCAAAAATCAATCGAATGAAAATCATAACAGATACTTTTGCCTTGATTTTTATGTCTCTCTATCTCTAGACTTTCATTTCTCTTCCTCAATTTGTTTTTATTTCTTTATTTCACGACAGGTTATCAATGCGATCCAAGTAAATAAATAGATTCTATTATGAGTTATTTACTTACTTCTCATATTTATTTATTTATTTATAATTATTATTTTAGGTTTGGTTATGTCAACTCCATAATGTATTTTACCAACTTAATAAATGTACGAGTCTGCCAACTCAATATATATGTGATTATACTAACTTTATTTATTATTATGCATTATATATGCGACTTTGTCGACTTTATTAATTGTTATTGTTGTATACTACATGTGTGGCCTTGTGGACTTTATTTACTATTTTTATTACGCGTTACATGCACGACTATGCTAGCTCAATATATAATTCGCATTAACAAATTATAATTAATTGCCTTGTTTTTCTTTATCATTACATTTTGTGTATTTATTTTCTCTGATTTATAGTTTATCAAAATCTAAAGTTATGGATTTCAATTAATAGAACTTTGAAGTTCTAGAGTTTAATTAGTAAAATCTGAAGTTTGAAATCCATATTATTAAAACTTGAAGTTATCATGATTTTGGACCTAAAGTTCTATATTTGAAATTTTTGAGAACCTAAAATTTCAATATATTCACAAAGGAATTTAAATATATATATATATATTGTATACAAATTTCCTTTGAATATAATTATTATGTTCATATAGTATTTTCCACTTTGGTCATATCACTAATTGTGTTATTTTATGTATATAACTATGTCAAATACTACAAAACTAGAGTTTACTCTAGTTGATATTTCTAGAAAAAACTATATTTCATGGATTCTTAATATAAAGTTGTACCTGCAATCAAAAGACTTAGCTAATACTATTAAAGATAATAATGCAACATCTCTAAA
The DNA here is from genome assembly GCA_021234005.1 of Nephelium lappaceum. NCBI lineage: Eukaryota > Viridiplantae > Streptophyta > Magnoliopsida > Sapindales > Sapindaceae > Nephelium > Nephelium lappaceum. The sequence continues at coordinate 6,371,296 of CM038007.1, read as the reverse complement.
AGATAAAGCTAGTGTGATGATTGTTATCCATCGTCATTTATACGAGAGCCTGAAGACTCAATAACTCATAGTACTTTAAGCAAAAGTTCAATCTAGTTGCAATTAGGTCTAAACTTGAAGGTATTTGTGCAATTTGTCTTACAATTAGTGTAACTTTTTATTGCAACAAATATAGTTATATTTTATTTAGTATTTGATTATTTCATGCATCAAATATGTGATTAAAGGAAACATGTCCAATCGTATTGTACATCAAGTACATGACCGGAGTACAACTTATCTTTTCTTATCATGCACCAAACACAAGATATGTTTACATTCGCTTTTTCCAATCTAATACAATTAAAGGGAAAAATCTAAAACTAACTGTCTGGAATGGTGAATAATCTTAATTCACCCCAACTTTTTAAAATACTAGCTAAAAAACCATTTGTCGTAAGTTAAAAGTGGTTTCCATCCAAAATTTTAGTGGTTTTGTGATAAAAACACTAAAAGACTAAAATACCATCACCTTTTTATTTAAAAATAATAATAAAAAATTGAATATAAATGTAAAGAATAATTAAAATGGGAAAATGATAAATCTAAAAAAATAAAATTATATTGAAAAATTAAAAATAAATTTTAAATACAATTATAATTAAATAAATTACTTAGTATCTGATAATTAAAACTAAAAAAATAATTAAAAAAAAAATTGAGTACCAAATCTTCAAATTTGAAGATATGGCCTAATTTTCATTAAAGACAAAAACAAAAACAAAAAAACCCAAAAAAAAGCCAAAAAAAATCATAAAAAAGTGGAAGATCCTAGACCTTTAAAGTTTGAAGATCTGAGTTTCCTCTAAACCAACTTCATTTTTTTAAAAAAAAAAAAAAAAAAAAAAAGTGGTTGAACCCATTATAAAACCAATGTTGCCACCCATACTTCATCCATAAAACCAACGTCATTATCGCCCACCATCAAACCAACACCGTCGTACCCACCATCAAAACCACCTAACACCACCCAACATAACCATACTTATACTACCTAGCCTTTATACACCCAAATTAACAAAACTCACACTTCATCTATAAACACCAAATTTAGCATCATCATTGTCACACACCCATCCCCATACCACCCAACCATATGCAAAGAGAGAAAGAGAGAGGGAAAGAGTAGGGAAAAGATTCATACTCAAAGGCAAGAAATCAATCATCACAGCCAGCTCTTGAGTTTGTTTTGAACCTAGATCTCATCTAGGATCGAATCTTATATTTTCATTTGGGTTTGAGAAGAAGAATAAGAGAAAAGAAGATGAAGAAAAAGAGAGAGACTATGGCTCATGGAAGAAAGAGAAGAAAATAAACTTTTTACCCTCAATGACCTTTTTACGCTCAAAACTGACGGATCAGTTAGTTCATTGATGGAATTATTATGTCATTTAACGGTTGAGTCGTTTTAACTATTATTTTTAATACCATAGGTGGTTTGATATTATTTTCAATTTCAAAGGCAAAAATAATAATAACCCTACAATTGAATCCAATTTAATACGATATATCAGACAGGTAATGGAAGTGAAAAAACACTTTTGCCATTAATGAAATAATAACAAACTAAAAAAAAAAAAAACAATAATACAAATAAATTTATAAATTGAAAATAGGGTAAAAATCATTTTGGTCCCTAGTTTTAGAAAATGGTTAAATTTTTAACTATGTTTTAAAAAATGATCAAATCAACCTTAATGTTTCTAAAAATTGTTAAATTAGTCCATCCCATCAATCAATTTTTGGTCAAACCTAATGGACAACATGATGTGCGAGGATAAAATTGTCATTTTTAATCACGCTCGAGAATGGTGACACATGTACGAAATAGATAAATTGAGGAAAAAAAATTAAAAATAAATGAAATTAAATATAAAGTAAATTAAAAATAATAAAATAAAAAAGAAATTAAATTTAAAAAAAAAATTGAAAAATAAAATCAGGAATCCAAATCTTTTAAAAATCTTTAAAAAACTGAAAACAAAAACAAAAAGAATATAGTTCTGGGATCCAAATCGTTTAAAACATAATAACATTTTTAGCAGTGGGTAAAAGAAAATAAAAGGCAAAAGAAATTAAGAACTCTATTGCACGCGAAGGACGAGAAGATTCCAATCTTCTCTAATCATGAATGGATCTCCTCTGGAGTGGAAGAGGACTATTGCTAGTGAAGATTTGACAATGAAGAGGCCATATTTGGGGTGGCTTGGATTTTGTTTTTAATTAGTTATTCATAAATATTTAGGGATAGGGCGAGTGTAGCAAAATCGCACATGTGACTTACAACATTTCTATGGTTATCAAAACTTCCCAAGAATGAATGAACATCAATCCTAAACTTCTCATCTCATTATTTTTTCTTGAATCGTGCTCCAATAACCTCTTTGAGAACCTGCCAATATTAGGTAACAAAACATATTTTTTTTTCTCAGTTGAGACTCTTTCTTGATGTTTTGATTACCCAACATGTTCCTTATATTCTTACCTTTGTTTATCTCATAAAAGTGTGTGTGTACGCTTTACAAGGGAAGAGGAAAAAGAAAATGTACTAAAACACTCGGAAAGGGACTTTGTGACATATTATTTTGACTTTCTTAAAAATAACTTAAATATATAAATTCCTTGCTTAGTTTATCATAATATTATATTAGATAAGTCTCTAATTACTATAAAATTGAAAATATATCTAAATATATAAATATCATTTGCCAATTATATGATGTCCCTGAGTAATTATGTGAATAAACACTTATTAGTCAATAGGAGATCGGGTACTGCTCAACTTGCATTGTTACATCTTTAACATTATCTAGTGTTATCGATGCAATGTTATATTTATTGATTTTTCCTAATTGTGCCTTAAGAATCAGAATGAATACTAGATATATAGGATAATAAATTACTCTATTCAAGTATCATTTTATCTTTCGATACATGATCATAATGATTGTGCACACATGTTCGTGATCATATCGACACACAATCATACCTAAAAAGGATGATTATTTCTTATGCACATTCTTTCTAATGTAGTTGGTTGTGTATTTTTTGATCCATTTTAACAATAGAGATTAGAGAGTCAAAGTCCTCATCGAGCATATTTTATAAACTTTGTGTCGGTAGTTTTCTTTCATTATTATATGATTAGTTATCTCTCATTATATGAGTAGAATTTCGGACCGTACAAATAACTATAAGAGTAAATATTAAAGTATGGGCAACACAAGTAGTAGTTTTCTCTCGAAATGAAAGTAAATATTTGAATTGTATAAGTAATGTTTGAACTCGATAGATCCCTACAAAATTCAAAACCATCTTGTCTCTTAGTGGGTGTATTCAATTTAAGATTTTATTAGAATTTAAAGAATTTTATAAGTTTGAATGTATTTAATTAAGATTTCTGAATAATTTATCTAAATTTAGGTGTATTCAATCTAAATTTATATGAAATTTATTGAAATCCATATAAATCTAAGTGAATACAATTTAGATTTGTTTGAGTTCTATTAAAATCCATATAAATTCAGATGTAATTAATTCAGACTTTTAAGAAGTCAAAATAAATTTAAATGTTTAAAAAAGTCATTGACTTTATAGATTTTATATATGTAAAAAATTTTAATGAATTTGAAAGTAAAATTTGGAAATAACAAAAGTCTATCACATATTTTGTCCTACATCTAAAGATTTCATTAGATTCCATAAAAAAATTTAACAAAATCTACATAGAATCTATAAAGTATATAAATTTATTAAAATCTATCATCCAAAAAAATTCATCAAACTCTAATAATTTCTAAATTGGATAACCTTCCTTAATGAAATAAATAAATAAATAAATACATGACCAGGACGTCACTTCCTGTGGCATCAGGCATCAGATGAACCCTCTCTAGCGTACAACAATAACGCAAGCTGTTTCCAAATAATTTCACGAATGGACGACCATGATCAAATCCCCAAATGTGGGCACCACCAAAGTTATGACACGTGGCGAATTCCGATTGCATGACCATCAAAATTCCCTCCTCTTACCCTCAACCACTCTTCACAGCGCTGCGCCCCCCTTCCCTTCAACGAGAGTCAAGACTCCTCCTCAGCTTTGGATCCGCACCTTGTGCTAGCGTTGTCGAGCCTCAGGCGCGGTTCCGAACCTCAGTTTTGCTCCTCTGTTCGTTGAAAATTCGCACTATTTCGATCACTTTATCTCTCTCTCTCTCTCTGGACTCAAAGAGAAGCCATTCTCTCATCTCGCTCTGTCTCTCTCTCTTCAATCGAAACCCTAAAACTCGACAGATTCCCAGCATCGGAGGATCGGTTTCGAGCTTCGACGGAGGTCTATCGACATCATTTGTGAGTGCCACGCCTTGTAATTTCTTCTCTAGAAACCCTAATATTCTCTTCCTAGCGAACCAACTACATTCAGAACCCGAACTCTGAATCTAAGCTAGGGCACTCGTAGATTCTATTCTTTGCTTTCTATTGTATCAGAGATTTAAGCGTGGTTCGTCTTCTAATTGTCTCGTTTTTCCTTTCTGTTTTTCCCGATCTTATGTGTTTTTTCCGTACGGTTATTGTGAGATTGACAGAGTGAGGGTTTAGAAGTTTATAACTTGTTTGGTTGCTGAGAAAAGTGGAAGAAAAGTGAAAGAAATGTGGTCTTTTGGCCTTGTGTTATGCTGGTATGTGGTTTTAGGAGCTCTGGTTCTCTCTCTAGATATTTATATCTAATCTTAATGTGAACAACGTTGAGGTTCGATTTACGCGTTGTTCGGAATTTATTGTCATGGTTAGGTTATGACTGCAAAAGTAAGCGTGCGTGTGTGTGCATGAGAGAGTGAGAGAGAGGAGAGAGAGAGAGTGAGTCTCATATAACCTTGTTGATGCTTCCATATTTAAGTGATATAGATTTGGTGAATGATTGTTCTTTGTATGTTGTTTATTGTATCTTGTTTATTTTCTGTCTTTAAACCGTAACTTGTTGTTTGGTAGTCAGAAATTTAATCATATGGATCAATGCGCCGCCTTAATGAATCGATTGCTGCACTATCTTTATTGCTTGGTGGGAATTACTATTTTTTTATATGGTTAGCTCCGCTACATTTAATTTTGGCTTGTGAGTATGAGAATCTTGTTTTAAATCATGCAACTGTTGAGCTCGTGTCAATGTTATTTTTAGAGTAATGAAAATGGATTAAGAAACATGTGATGGGTTATTGAGTTTAGATTTTGCATTGACAGGCGAGGACTAATTGTGCTTAGAAGTAGAGGTTGAAGTAAAAAAAACAAGTGTTAATAATGTTTACATTCTTAACTAGTGATTCATGGACTCTGTATGCCTAAGGATAAAATAAAATCCGAATTTTGACTTCAATAATTGCCATCAGTGACCATCCGACAACTAACTGACTGAGCATTGTCATTAATATAGTCATTTTATTTATGGTGGACACTCAACATATGGTAAATTTTAGACAAAATATTATGTGAATTTACATGCAATCAATTGCAAGTATTCTGGAGTTTATTTGTAGCTAATGGAAATTAATGGTAAGATCAGGTTTTTTACCACTTCATTTTGTGTCCTAGAATTGTCAAACAACGGTTGACATTCTACAAAAGGATTTTGTGAGTTGTTTTCAATGTTCTGAAATAGGCATTGTGTGATGCTTCATCAGTATCTTTAGGCATGACTGTATGAACACTTTATTTATTTGGTTAATTCTTCTATTGTCATTTCGTTTCTTAGATCACATGCACTGCATCATTGGTTAGACTATATCAGTTGGGCTATTTTCTTCAAGTGGTCTCATACAGGTAATAAAAGGTGGTAAAGAGCTAAGGAAAAGGAGATAATTAGGGTGTGTTGATCTTGTCTTGAAGTAGAGTTTGTGGAAGTTTTCCTATGTTCTATTGTTCTGTGTCCTGAGCAACTGAAAATTGAATAAAACGGAATAGAAAGCATGCGAGGGTGCAAAAATAGAGACCTCGAAGCTGGTAGAGTTGTAACATGCTTTTATAGTAAAATCAGCAATTATGACTCCTTCAGTTGCAGTGTTGCACATTGGGGTCCATAGGAAGGCCTTATTGACTGAGGTTGTAAATTTTATCATAATGTTTCAGTTGCTGCCACTGTAATGAAAGGGTCTTTTTTGGCCTAGATTTGAGGATAAGTTGAACTTTTTGAAACCACATTTTGCATAGTGTAAGTTCAAGTAGGGAGTATGGAAGAGCACATTTAATTTGGCCAGATTCTGTGGCATAATTTTGATTTGTTGTTGGTTTTTGGGGATGGAAAGGGGTTTTTGGAGTAACCAATCTGTTGGAGCTGCTGCCCATGAGTTGCTTTTCTGCCCCTATTTCATGTTGCTTTCAACAGAGATTCGATGTAGCATGTAGGATCATGAATTAGCTCCAGAAGTTGGTGTACTATGTACTCTTCTCATTTAGATTGCAACATATATAATGAATTACATTAAAATTTTCTTGCTTATGTCAATCCTCCTTGGTTAGAGAGGAAGGGTTTCCTGGCTTTGTCTAAAAGCAAAAAAAATGATGTGATTTGTCCTATGGTTCTGAGAATTACCGAAAAGAAGAATTTTTAGATTGTATACTTTTTGTATAGCTCAAAGCTTGTCTAATCGCGGGAGGAAGAAATAAAGCCTGTTGCAGTGCATAAGCTGTAGCTTGTAATCTATTACACTAGCACCCTAAATTCACCATTCTCACGAAACTGGTAAATTTTTTTTTTTTTTTTTTTTTTTTTTTTTTTTTTTTTTTTTTTGTTTCACCACGTCCCCCCCAAATTTACTT
>CM038007.1:6271470-6363444 GCA_021234005.1 Nephelium lappaceum | reverse complement strand
AAGGACCAGTAAGGTTGGGTTGTTGCTGCCTGCTCTAAACGTATGCGTGGTTCTTTCTCCCTTGAGATTGGTGAGTTTCTGGCACTTAGAGAAGGACTCCTTCTAGCTATCTCTCTCAGTTTGCAGGTGTCGTTTGCGGAGGTTAATGCTCATATTGTGGCTTCAGCCCTCGCTCTAAGATTGTAAGGATGCTGGTATAATTTTTGTCAAACTATCCAGAAAGTGTAGCTCAATGAAGTTGAGTTTATTATATTGACATTTAATTTTTCTTATTGGTAGGATTATTGAGAAATGCAAACTTTCCTTTAGTGGTAAGAGACTTAATTCAAATTATTACGTTTTCCTATACACCCCCCCTCCCCACACACACACACACACATACACATATGCACACACACACACACACAACAACATGTATACATCGCCATTAATCGATTCGTCGCCGTTCTCTCTCACCAAACCTCTCTCTCATCGCCGTTAACAATCCTGTTGCTCACCCCTAAAATGAACCCACCCATACCCATTACCAGACCCGTACCAATTCCCTCCCAAATCCACTACCACCTCATCTTCCCTTCCATAACACAACTACCATAACCATTATCTTCTCTTCCGCAATACCATAATCATGTAACAATAATAACTTACCAAAAATGCTAAGTATATTAGCCCTCAAAAGTCGTCCCATCCTGATGAGCAAAGGCTGATGATCTCAGCGTCACAAATAAAGAGCAAAGAGAGTTACAAACAAAAGACTAATGGGTAATCTAAAAAAGAGCACTGATCAAAGATATTCACCTTTCACGGGCTCTTTAAAATTGAATTCGAATGTTGCTATCAGGTATGGTATTGGTTTTATGGGCATGGGGGCTGTCGTTAGGGACCAGTAAGGTTGGACTGTTGCAGTCTGTTCTAAACGTATTTGTGGTTCTTTCTCCCCTAAGATTGGTAAGTTTCTAACACTTAGAGAAAGCCTCTTTCTGGCTATCTCTCTCAGTTTGCAGGTGTCGTTTGCGGAGGTTGATGCTCAGATTGTGGCTTCAGCGCTCGCTCGAAGATTGTAAGGATGCTGGTATAATTTTTGTCAAGCTATCCAGGAAGTGCAGCTGAATGAAGTTGAGTTTATTATATTGAAATTTAATTTTTCTTATTGGTAGGATTATTGAGAAATGCAAACTTTCCTTTAGTGGTAAGAGACTTAATTCAAATTATTACGCTTATCTGTACGCCCCGCCCCCCCCCCCCCCCCCCCCCCCCCACACACACACACACATTTTCCTTTACGCTCCACACACACACACACATGCACATAAGCACACACAACCACAAACACAAACACACATAAGCACACACACGCGCGCGCGCGCGCACACACACACACAACAACACACATACATCGCCGTTAATGGATCCATCGCCGTTCTCTCTCACCAGACCTTTCTCTCATCACCGTTAATAGTCCCGTTGCTCACCCCTAAAATGAACCCACCCATACCCATTACCAGACCTGTACCAACTTCCCTCATAATCCACCACCACCTCCTCTTCCCTTCTATAACACAACTACCATAACCATTATCTTCCCTTCTGTAATACCATAACCATGTAACAGTAAATAACTTACCAAAAATGCTAAGTATATTAGCCCTCAAAAGTCGTCTCATCCTGATGAGCAAAGGCTGATAATCTTAGTGTCACAAATAAAGAGCAAAGAGAGTCACAAACAAAAGACTAATGGGTATTTATAAAAAAGAGCACTGATCAAAGATATTCACCTTCCCCGGGCTCTCTCTCTCAGTTTGCAGGTGTTGTTTGCGGAGGTTGATGCTTAGATTGTGGTTTCAGCGCTAGCTCGAACATTGTAAGGATGCTGGTATAATTTTTGTCAAGCTATCTAGGAAGTGTAGCTCAATGAAATTGCGTTTATTATATTGAAATTTAATTTTCCTTATTGGCAGGATTATTGGGAAATGCAAACTTTCCTTTAGTGGTAAGAGACTTAATTCAAATTATTACGTTTTCCTGTACGCACCCCCCCCCCCCCCCCACTACACACACGCACATAAGCACACACACACATTTTCCTTTATGCTCCACACACACGCACATGCATATAAAAACATATACAAACACACATAAGACCACACACACGCGCGCGCATACACACACACACACATACAGACAACACACACACATTCTCCTATATGCCCCACATACACACACACACACACACACACACACACACACACACAAAAAAAGCACACACACACAGATATGCACACACACACACACACACACACACAACAACACACATACATCGCCATTAATGGATCCATCGTTATTCTCTCTCACCAAACCTCTCTCTCATCGTCGTTAACAGTCCCGTTGCTCACCCCTAAAATGAACCCACCCATACGCATTACCAGACTCGTACCAACCCCCTCCTTAATCCATCACCACCTCCTCTTCCCTTCCATAACACAACTACCATAACCATTATCTTCCCTTCCGCAATACCATAACCATGTAACAGTAAATAACTTACAAAAAATGCTAAGTATATTAGCCCTCAGAAGTTGTCCCATCCTGATGAGCAAAGGCTGATGATCTCAGCGTCACAAATAAAAAGTAAAGAGAGTCACAAACAAAAGACTAATAGGTATTTGTAAAAAAGAGCACTGATCGAAGATATTCACCTTCCCTAAGCTCTCTAAAATTGAATTCAGATGCTGCTGTCAGGAATGGTGTTGGTTTTATGGGTATAGGGGTTGTCGTCAAGGACCAGTAAGGTTGGGTTGTTGCTGCCTGTTCTAAATGTATGCATGGTTTTTTTCTCCCCTGAGATTGGTGAGTTTCTAGCACTTAGAGAAGGGCTCCTTCTGGCTATCTCTCTCAGTTTGCAGGTGTCGTTTGCGGAGGTTGATGCTTAGATTGTGGCTTCAGCCCTCGCTCGAACATTGTAAGGATGCTGGTACAATTTTTGTCAAGCTATCTAGGAAGTGTAGCTCAATGATGTTGAGTTTATTATATTGAAATTTAATTTTGCCTTATTGGTAGGATTATTGAGAAATGCAAACTTTCCTTAGTGGTAAGAGACTTAATTCAAATTATTACATTTTCCTATACGCGCCCCCCCCCCCCCCCCTCCCCCCCACACACACACATACACACATAAGCACACACACACATTTTCCTTTACGCTCCACACACACGCACATGCATATAAGAACACACATAAACACATAAAACACACACACGCGCGCATGCATACACACACACACACACACACATTTTCTTATACGCCCCACACACACACATTTTCCTATATGCCCCCCCCCCCCCCCCCCCACATATGCCCCCCCCCCCCCCCCCCCCACACACACACACACACATATGCACACACACACACACAACAACACACATACATCGCCGTTAATGGATTTGTCGTCGTTCTCTCTCACCAAACCTCTCTCTCATCGCCGTTAACAGTCCCGTTGCTCACCCTTAAAATGAACCCACCCATACCCATTACTAGACTCGTACCAACTCCCTCCCTAATTCAACACCACCTCTTTTTCCCTTCTATAACACAACTACCATAACCCTTATCTTCCCTTCCGCAATACCATAACCATGTAACAGTAAATAACTCACAAAAAATGCTAAGTATATTAGCCCTCAGAAGTCATCCCATCTTGATGAGCAAAGGCTGATGATCTCAGCGTTACAAATAAAAACCAAAGAGAGTCACAAACAAAAGACTAATCGGTATTTGTAAAATGAGCACTGATCGAAGATATTCACCTTCCCGGGGCCCTTTAAAAATGAATTCGGATACTGCTATCAAGAATGGTGTTGGTTTTATGGGTATAGGGGCTGTCGTCAATGACCAGTAAGGTTGGGTTGTTGCTGTCTGCTCTAAACGTATGCGTGGTTCTTTCTCTCTTGAGATTGGTGAGTTTTTGGCACTTAGAGAAGACCTCCTTCTGGCTATCTCTCTCAGTTTGCTGGTGTCGTTTGCAGAGGTTGATGCTCAAATTGTGGCTTCAGCGCTCACTCAAAGATTGTAAGGATGCTGGTATAATTTTTGTCAAGCTATCTAGGAAGTGTAGCTCAATAAAGTTGAGTTTAGTATATTTAAATTTAATTTTCCTTATTCATAGGATTATTAAGAAATGCAAACTTTCCTTTAGTGGTAAGAGACTTAATTCAAATTATTATGTTTTCCTATACGCCCCCACACACGTACACATATATAAGTGCGCGCACACACACGCACGTAACACACACACATTTTCCTTTACGCTCCACGCACACGCACACGCATATAAGCACACACACACACACACAAACACACACATACACACATAAGCACACACGCACGCGCGTGCGCACACACACACATGCACATTTTCTTATACGCCCTACACGCACACACATATACACACAACACATATACATTCTCCTATATGTTGCCGCCCCACCTCTCTCTCTCTCTGTCTCTCTCTCCCCCTCCTCCCCCCCTACACACACACACACACACACACACACACACATGCGCACACAACAACATACATACATTTTCCTATACACCCGCCACCCCTTCCCCCCCCCCCCCCCCCCCCCCCCCCCCCGGCACACACACACACATTTTCCTATATGCCCCACACATACACAAGTGCGCGCGTGCATGCACGCACATAAGTATACACACACATACACATAAGCACATAAGCACACACACACACATACACACATGCACATAAGTGCACACACGCAGACACACACACACCCACACACATACACGCGCACACACACCCATGCGCAGAGTCTATTTCCATTTACATATATTATTTAATCAATTATCCAACAAATACAAGTACTTAAAGATGACTATATATAATTACTATGTGCCTAGTTAGTGGACAACTTTCAAAATTTCAAAACCTGAATGGGAAAACTAGCAGATGCCTAAGAAGTGGAAATATAAATGAAGTAAACCATCTTCTCACACAGTATAACATTTGATTGAACATTTTATATGACTAATATTGTACTCTAAAACATATAAAAAAATGTTTAGGGGTCAGTTAAGGTACCGACTACATCAATCTGGTCTGGACCTTCTTCAACCTTCCAAACATACTTGAAGATTACATAAAGGATCATCAGAAGTAGTCCAAAGAGGAAACTAAGGATGTTTGGAATCTGTTTCAATGAACATTACCAAAATAAAACAGCAAAGAATTGGCAATGATGTGCATGCATGATCAAATTTAAATGTATTCGACGAAATTCATTATAAGCTTACCAAAGTAGTTTTGATGTTATCGCAGAGATAATCATGAATGAACCACGTGATTGCATTCAATGAAAGGAAAATGATAAAATGACAGACATGAACTTAACATTTTTTGTTTTAACAACGTATGGCTAAACAAAAAAAAAGGAAATTTTAGTTAATTAAATACAAAACATTATCAGTAAAGGAAGCCAATTTATTTATTTATTTGTCAAAATAAAAGTCATCATATCAATGCCTCTAAAGCTAAATTTAATAAGAGTGGTGATATTTGCACCCCTTTAAAACTGTATGTACATATCAAATTAATTATTTAAAAAAAAAAAGAATTTCAAAATTACCCTTAAATAAAGTTGTTTAAAAAATTAAAATAATTGAAAATTATGTCGATATCCTACATTTTTTTTTTTTTAATAAAATCAATATTTCATCTATTATTATTATTACAAAATATTTATATGTCATTTCATAATTCTAAATATACTTTTCTTCTTTTTTTTTTTTTTTCTTAAGAAGTAAATTGAATTATATTAAGCTCGGAAAAAGTACACGAAATAGTGGGAAGCTACCACAATTGCTCCTCACTTGAGGAATGGCCAAAGAGGCTAGACTATGTGCCAAAACATTGCCTTTCCTGGAGAACTTTAACACCTACAAGAACGTAACTCTCTACAGAGCACCTTAATATCATTTATTAGAAAACTAGCCTCCTCTTGATCTGGAGTTAGAGAAATCACAAGGCAGTGATCAACCGGTTCAATTGAGCAATCAGCTCAGTTATGGTGGAGAAGCAGCATGCCATTAAAACTCAGTCTTGGCGGGAAAGTCTATTACATCTGGTAACAGAATCCACCCTACCATATTCTTCAACCAATCAGATTAGAGTCCTTATATAATATATCTAAGTCAGCATTTTAGTTAGTTTGCAAGATGTGTGATCATGGTATTTTCTCCTAAAATTAATAGATTGGACTCAATTAATTACAAGTTAATTAGAATTGAACCGAGTGTATTGGAGTTTGAAATAAAATGGTCAGTTCGACCTCCAATCTATATGAATATGTATGGATGATCCAAGATTGAATTAATTGTGCTCAATAGTTGGGCCAATGAGAGTGAAAGAGTGGTGATGTTTCCACCCCTCAAAAATGGTATGTACACCCCTTTTGTTTGCAGATCCAATAAAAAATTTAAAATTTTTCTAATTTATTTTTTTTTTTTTTTTTAAAAACAAAATTTTTCTAATTTATTTTTAAACCTCATTTAATACTAAGACTACAATTTTCTTTTAATTTATTATGTATATTTTTGTAAATACACCCTTTAAGTCAACTACAAGCAAACTACAAAATGTGTTCAAAGTAGATCTAGTATAAATTATTTTATTGTCACTTGTTATGACATTTCTATCTTACCATTTAAATTTTTTAAAACCCCATCAGTGTACATGAAACAAAACCTATACTAAGCAAATAATGTAAAACAAATTCATTTAATCCATTAACTTTTTTTTTTTTTTAAATTAGAGATTTGTAAATAAAATAATATATATTTTATCATTTTACTCTCTCAAATTCTAATTTTTCATTTATATCATAAAACTTACATGAATCACCAGCTAATTTTTAATTAAATTAGAATTGTATGAATTATTGGAGATGATTAAAGTTAGGATTTAATGATGAATCCTTTTTAATTTTTATACTCTTCTGGTTTCCAGTAGCTTCTCCTCTATTTATACTCTCTAATTTGTTCACTAATTGCCATTTCTTTACAATTTCATCAAACCCATTTGTTTCATACACTTTAATCAACCATCATGCCAATTTTCGAATCCGAAATCAATTCCGTGAACTCAATTTCACATGTGTCCTTATATAATCTCTAGTTAATTCACTTAATCATACTCTTTGATAAAGATTTCTTGGAAAATTTGAAGCATACCCTTTTCCTTGTTTGCTGGTATGATGAAGAAATTGAAAAAAAAAAGAGTGACTTTTTGTTTGGTTTATAAGAAAATCTGATAAACGAATAGCAAATGCTCATGTGATGACTAAATGTTTGGTAATATTTTTTATGATTAAATTAGAATTATATAAATAATTGAAGACTTTTCAATTTTTAATGATGAAAAGTTAGAGTTTGAAATAGTAACAAAGAGAAAAATTAGGGATTAAAAAATGAAAAAAGATTTAAAGATATAAATGATATTTAATTAATAATTGATGGGTTTACTTATAAAATATTTACCCTTTTAGTAATTTTACTCAAGGGTAACATTGTATACTTGAAAAATTGCTAATTTGGGGTATACATACAATTTTTGAGGACCACCTTATTGGGCTAAGGTGGCCGAGTTGCCGCCTTGGGCTGCAAAGATGGTCATTCGGTATGGGTCGAACCAACCGTATAGTACAAGGTGGTCACGCTACCACCTTGGGCTGCAAAGGTGGCCGTTTAAGACTCAGTAAGTGGCCATTCCGTCACCAAGGCTTTGATGGGGTGTGGGTTAATTGCCCCCTCCAAGGTACCTTTCATTCTCTCCAGCCTCCAGGTTTTTCTCTTATGATTCTTAATGAGATTATAAATCTTTAAGATTAAAAGGAATTAAATTCTTTAATGGAAATGAAACCCCAAAAATATTAAACTATATTTTTAAAGTTTCAATACAATAAATAATTGAAATATTTTCCACCCAAAGAATAATAACAATTTAAAATTTTTTAGATTCAACTTCAGATACAAACAATTCTAAGTTTAACAATTAGCTAAAAAAATACTTCTTCACACCATTTGTTTATGTTGCAAATAATTCTTTATTATTGCAAAATTTGCATTTGATTGTACATCGTTCTTAATGAATCAAGCAAACTGTAAGATAACATGGGAAACAATAAGATATTTTAGGTTTTGTGAACACAAAAAAGGAAAAGAAAGTATATTGCTTCTAAAAAATATTAATATATGTATATTATAGTGTCTTTAGAATTTTTTCTCAATTTAGCAATTTCAGTTAAGGATATAATTGCTACTAACATTTTTATTTTATATTGAAAGAGATAAGATTAAATTCAAATAAAATTATCCACATAAAAATGAAATTTAAACCCTTGACCTATTAAGGTCAACGAAAATACTCAACCATTTTTACTAAGAAGTGACATGTGTAGCTATTAACAAAATAATTTAAAATAAAGTGTAAAAAGATATTTAGTTGATTGTCAATTGCATCACTCTTAAATGTAAGAGAAATTAAATTGATATATTTTATGTAATTTAGGAACTGTCGAATCAAAAATATTAAATATAGAATAAAAATTAATAATTGTAAATTGATCTGAAATTACCCAAAACCAAAATATTTTCGCTCTTAATAGTTATTGTAGACAGTAGTGTTTTATAAGCAATGATTTTACGTTGCACAAAAGAACCCAACTTCGGTCCTATCAGTTCGAGCAAGAATGTAAATCTATTTTTCCTGTTTTGTAAAGAGAAGGGCTAAAATACCACAAACAAGAAATTACACTACTTGAAAAACTTGCTTAGTCACCGCCACACAATATGATTTTATGATCAAAAGCGTTCATTCGAATTAATAATAATTTAAATTTCTAATCAACATCCATTTTGATATGATAATAAAAACTCCTTCAATTCGATAATTCAATTTGATAGTATTTCAAATATAATGTTTTAACAACCTATCATCATAGTGCACATGGTATTTG
Organism: Nephelium lappaceum; assembly: GCA_021234005.1. Taxonomy (NCBI): domain Eukaryota; kingdom Viridiplantae; phylum Streptophyta; class Magnoliopsida; order Sapindales; family Sapindaceae; genus Nephelium; species Nephelium lappaceum. Next base: position 6,354,414 of record CM038007.1, on the reverse strand, counting down.
AAAAATAAATAAATAAATAAAGACTAGTCATATTCATTAAACTCACAATAATTCATATTCCGACTAGGAATGATGACAACGGGTCAGATCGAGGCCGATTGACTTGTCTCAAACTCGACCCAAATTTTTTATAGGATTCTCTAAACCCAATCTGTAATCTGAACAGGTCTCCACTTTTCATTTCAAATCCTATCCGTTTTAACCCGATTTAAGTTCTAATAAGGCGCAAAATTTATATTAAAAATAAATATATAAATATTAAAACTTAAAATAGCTCAACCTTTACTTCAATGTAACATTACATCTAAATAATGTTAATAAAAAGCATATGAAAAATATAAATTTCTTGAGTACGCAAACCCAAATAATAACTATCACATAATAGAGTTCCATTACATACACCAAAATAATAATTAATATACAACAAAGTTCTATAACAAAATAATAATCTATAATACTTAAAAATAAACTATAATAATAATAATAATAATAATAAATATAACAAAAACATGTTAACTAAATCAGATCATATTGAAATTTCAATGGATGGTTCCACACAATTAATTTACAACAAATTTAACTTTTTTTAAAAGAATTTTAAAAATTTTAAAAATAAAATAAACTGTTTCCATAATATCCTTTCGAAAACAGAGTCAAGGTTGGATAGGTGAAAACTATACCTTGACGTCATCCACAAAGACATCTGAAACAGTTCGGGAGTCTCATACAACAGGATCCCGCGCTAAAGTCATGCCCCGATGTAGCAAGATCATCCACAAGCCAAATATGTTGCACACATTATAACTTTGCAAGATTTGTCAGAATGTATTGTATATCTTTCACTTCTTCATTATATAACAAACAAATCAAATTAAACAGGAATCAAACATCGCAGAACAGAATTTATTGAAAAAAATACAATGCCCAGAAGACTGAAGAAAAGTAAACAGAAGAACAAACACAAGGGGAAGTAAGTCCAGACTTCACCACTATTAACAACAATTCAAAACAGTAAGAGACGTTTAGCACCAGACACCCAGCCTATATATACACACTTTCCAAGCCAAGTGTTTAGTCATCAACCATATCGTCATTGTCCTCAATTTCCTCAATCTTCATCTTCTTCACTGACTGAGCAGCATCACTCCTTGGCACATTTGAGATTTGGATCAGTAAATCTGATTTTTGTCCAGTGGTTGCATCGACAAACCCTCCATTTTTCTCCACCCGGCACGCCAAACTGTCCCCACTAGGTGATGCATCAATGTAAACAGTTGAGTTTTCGTCAATCTCATCCCTGAGGAGCATCCTTGAGAGCTCAGTCACCACCTTCTTTTCAAGCCATCTCCTGATAGGCCTGGCACCATAAACCTGAAACAAGAATTGACAATACTGTTAGGTTTCTCAAACAAACAAGATAGCAAGAATGCGTGCACATCTTAAGATGTTGGGATACTTACTGGATCATAACTCTCAGCCAATACAATGTCCAACGCAGCATCAGTCACTGCCAAGGCAACACCCCTCTCAGCAAGACGGGCAGCCACGTCCTTCATCTGCAGCCTAGCAACTTTCCTCAATTGGTCATGTGAGAGAGGATCAAAGACCACAATCTCATCAAGCCGATTCAGCAGTTCAGGCCTAAAGTGCTTCCTCACCTATTTGATCACAAATATGAGTTTTAGTACATAATGAAAACGTGAACATTTTTGAAGCATGGAATATTATGATAAGCCATTTAGTTTACCTCTTGAATAACTCTATCGCGCGCTACTTGCATTGAGACCTTACCCATCAGTCCGGATAGAAGGTGCTCAGCTCCAAGGTTAGAAGTCATGATAATTACAGTATTTGTGAAATTAACAGTGCGGCCTTGGCCATCAGTTAACCTTCCATCATCCAGAACTTGAAGGAGAGTATTGAACACAGAAATGTGTGCTTTCTCCACTTCGTCAAACAAGACAATACTAAATGGCCTTCGCCTCACAGCTTCAGTGAGTTGTCCTCCTTCTTCATGTCCAACATACCTGTAACACGAAACAATTGAGTGAGATACTGCTATCATACAACCATGTGATAGAGATTTCCGCACTAGAACTACATTGCAATAAGGCACTTACCCAGGTGGAGCACCAATTAGCCGCGATACAGAGTGCTGCTCCATGTACTCGGACATGTCAATTCTCACCAGTAGATTCTCATCATCGAAGAGCTGCTCAGCGAGAGCCTTGGCCAGCTCGGTCTTACCAACACCAGTTGGACCCAAGAAAAGGAATGACCCAGTTGGCTGTTGTGGCCTACCCAAACCGGCCCTTGACCTCAACACTGCCTCCGCAACAGCATTTACTGCATTATCTTGTCCAACTACTCTGGTATGCAACCTCTCAGCTAGACCAATTAATCTCTCTTTCTCATTCTGGCCGAGCCGTGTAACAGGGATGCCAGTCCAGCGACTCACAACCTCTGCAATCTGTTCTGGTCCAACAGTTTCAGTAAGCATCAAGTTTCCATTAGTGTTTCCTTCAAGTTGCGCTATGGCGGATTCCACTTCTTGGATTGCTCCATATCGCAAATCAGCAACTCTGGCCAAATCATATCTTCTTTCAGCCTCTTGTAATGCAATCATGAGCTCCTCTCTTTTCTGCTTAAGCCGTCGAAGTTCATCAATCCTTTCCTTTTCCTTTCTGTACTTCATCATCAATGGCTGAAGCCTGTCCCTTAAGTCATCAAGTTCTTTGCGGACCTGGAACAAATGTGAAGTCAGATACTAAATCACAACAAAAACAGCTAACTCAATTTAAAGCGCCATGTACTTACTTCCACAAGTCGAGCCTTGCTAGCTTTATCTTTCTCCTTTTCAAGCGCATGAAGTTCAACTTCTAATTGCATTCTCTTCCTTTCCAGGTTATCAATTTCCTCTGGCTGACTATCAAGCTGCACCCTCACATTTGCACAGGCTTCATCAACCAAATCAATTGCCTTGTCAGGAAGATGACGCCCTAGAAACAGAAAAATCAAACAGATGTTAGCCTAGGCATAAAATAGAAAAGAATGGACCCTCATTACTATATATAAATATAAAAAACAAGTTTGGCATACCAGTTATGTACCGAGCTGATAGCTGTGCCGCAACAACAAGAGCACGATCTTGAATTCGGACACCATGGTGACCTTCATACCTTTCCTTCAATCCTCGAAGGATGCTAATGGCATCAGCAACACTAGGTTCAGCAACATAAACTTGCTGGAATCTTCTCTCAAAGGCAGCATCTTTCTCCACATACTTCCTGTATTCCTCGAGTGTGGTAGCGCCAATGCACCTAAGCTGACCTCTTGCAAGCATGGGCTTGAAAAGATTAGCAGCATCCATAGAACCCTCTACCCGGCCAGCTCCAAGAACAAGGTGAATTTCATCAATAAACAGAATCACTTTCCCCTCAGCTTCCTCCACTTCCTTCAAAACAGCCTTTAACCTCTCCTCAAACTCTCCCCTAAACTTTGCACCAGCAACCAGTGCACCCATGTCTAATGCAATGAGCCTCACATCCGCAAGATTGCTTGGAACATCTCCCCTCACAATTCTCTGTGCCAATCCTTCTACTACAGCAGTTTTACCAACTCCTGGCTCTCCAATAAGAACTGGGTTGTTCTTAGTTCTCCTTGAGAGAATTCTAACAACCCTTCTAATCTCTTCGTCACGCCCAATGACTGGATCAAGCTTCCCTGCTTGTTCAACAAGATCTCTCCCATAAGTCTTCAAAGCCTGAAAATTAGTATCACCTGATGCACTTTCCACCTTCCTTCCTTCCTTTCCGCGGAGTTTTTCCACCTCGGTTTTCACTCTCGCTGGGGCAACTCCAGCTTCCTTCAACAAGTCTCCAACCTGGGAATCCTCTAGAAGTCCTAGAATTAACTGATCAACAGCTAGATGAGTGTCTCCACGCGCCTTCTGTGCGGCTTGCGCACGTCTCAGTACTTTGATAAGATTTGTGCTGGCTGGGACTTCATCTGGAGGCGGGGATTGAGTGGGGACTTTCTTCAAGGCTTGATTGAAGACTCTTTCAACAGACTGAGAGGCATTTTCACCACAGGCACCGTTGACTGCCTGAGAGAAGATGCCACAAGGGTCAGATATCAAGCCAACCGCAAGGTGCAGAGGAGTGAACTGGGCATGACCAGCATTCATTGCCAGCTCATGCGCCCCCCGCAATCGCCTCATTTGTCTTGTGGGTGAACTTGTCAGCGTTCATGGCTTACCTATCGCTGCAATCACAACATATCATTAGGACCAATTCCATCATGCATATTCCAAAAATAAAACAAACCTCAACCCCAATTCTAACTGTTCAAACTATGAGACTGGATTATTGATCTTAACAAAATCAATATATAATAACAGAATGTCTGCATTGCTATTCAAACAATCTACACGTTTTGCTACAGACAACCCTTGTGAGTTTCGGAAACCACAAACAATATATGGAGCCTTCAAAAAACGGTGCATTTGCTTGCACATAATTGGAATGGCTTGAAATCGAAATAATCTGACATCAGATAGGCTAAGAATCGAAATAATGTATCGAAATCAAAATAAATTTTCTTCCATTGCAGGAACAGTAATCAGAATCAGACTGAATTGCTTAAAAATGATAAAAACGCCCTTAATTAAAAGTATTATACTTGTTAAACTATTTTTTTAATAACAAGAAGGAACAACATTAATACTCGTACATGCATATTCAGAAAACTAAGAGAACGAGAGAGAGAGAGAGAGAGAGACCATTGTACCTTGTATTATGAGAAAGTGAGTTTGACAGAAACAATGAATTGCGTTTCTCTTCGGCGGGCTTGAGATGGCTGTTGTTGTGTGATTTCTTCTTTTTTTCGAGCTTTTGGAATGGAGTATGTGCGTTGTGTCTGTGTCTGTGTCTGTGCGTTAATGGCTTTTGCCGGATTCCTTGGTTTGTTTATAAATGCTGAGGAAGGAGCTAGTGAGAGGGTGGTTTTGTTAAGACAAGCGAGGAGTCCAGAAGAATGTGGAAGGATGGTGGACCTGCTAGAAACCACTAGAAATGGTGACAGTCTGACAGACGGTGGCAGCAAATTTAGAATAATCCAGAACCATCCACTCGCCACGTCACACATTTTTTTGTTCCTGTTTATTAATAGAAAAATTTTTATCTCAATCAAATAAATTTTGAATGATACTACTACCTCTCTCAAAATTTTATTATATCAAAAGGATGAAATTAATTTTATTATATCAAAATTTTTCGTCGGAGACCAGTAGTCTCTGAGTGGAAACTGTTTTTATTTTTTATTTTTTTATTTTTTAAATTTAAAATATATATTTATTATTAAATTAAAATTAATTAATATTAAAATTAAAGGGTATTTTAATCATTTTATGTTAGAATCAAATTGTTTTTTGATCATTTTATACCTTCGACCGTTTTAATGTTAGGTTTGATGGTGGTTGTCTAATGATAGAGGATATTTGTGTATCACTTTTGAGGAAATTATTGTAATACTAATTATGATCAAACTTACTATATTGATGTAAATTCATCTAACTTTGGAGATGTTTGTAGAATTTCTTCAAAAAATAACTCTTAGAATGCAAATGATAAATATATTGAACAAAGGTACAAACAACAATCTTTTAAGTTTTAAGTCAATTTAAAACCTTTTATTTAAATTTCATTTTAAATCATCAAAAGGATTAATTTTTCTTTATTTTATTTAATGTTACACTTGTTTAAGGAAAAATTTGTACAAGTAACAAATCTTTATGCTCCTAGTGCCTTGGTGAAATGGCCGCTAGGCCGCCTATCCAGCATGCTCTTCATGTAAGAGGTAAGTTAGGAGCTACAGCCACGCATGTAATGTGTGACAGTTTTTCCATGCGTTATGGGCCCATTCTCCTGCTTCTAGAAGTTTCAGTTTCGAATTACACCTTAGAAACTCTAATTAAGAATGTCTGGTAATATACAATGTGCATATCACTTGTGACATGTATGTGCAAGAAGTCCAAAAAAAAAAAAAAAAAAATCTTCATATCTAGGATTAATTTCACCTAAAAGTAGTGATATTAGTGCAATTTTCCCCATTTTTAATGACAATTTTATCTTCCAAGTGTAAGTAGCTCTTCATGTTTAGTTATGAAGTTCTTCTAGTGGCACGTGTCTCGATAGACATCCTAGTGGAGATCAATATATACAATATCTATAACTTTCAAAAAATATATATACAAGTAGTAGATGGCAACTGACGTCGTTGGTTTAAACGTTAACAGTGCCATGCCTTTGGCATGGTTCTACACCCGGAAATAACAAGCTCCCCCACCTATTTGTTAGGTTTGACCCCCCACTCTTGTGTGTGCCGTTTCCTCATCTCTATGTGGACGAATCCCTCCTTTATGACAGTAACATTCTAGGCCACGCCACTAATGTCTCCATCTCGATTGGTCCAGATAGTCCACTAGACCAGTCCCAATCCTAAATATATATATATATATATATATATATTGTGAGAAATATTGGATATATATTTTTTTGAAAGTTATAGACATTGTTCTAAATAAAATGAGATCCTTCTTTGGAAAAAAAAAAAAAAAAAAAACTTGCTATAAATATTGTATATATAGATATTGTACATAAATAAAATGGGATCCTTCTTTGAAAAAAAGAAATCTTGCTATAAATATTGTATATATAAAGTTATAGACATTGTCCACAAATAAAATGAGATACTTCTTTTAAAAAAACATTCCTGCTATATATATATAAGGATCTCATCTTATTAATTTTTATAGCAAGTAAAAGTGATGCCACATGTGATCCAACTTAAGATGCATTTGGATACATTTTTAAAATGATATTTTTAAAAAGTATTTTCAAAAACGAAAAACATGTTTTAAAAATGACGTTTTCAAAAATTATATTGTGTTTAGTAGCATTTTAAAAATATATTTTAAAAACAAAAAATGATAAAAGGTTGTTTAGTACCATTTTTAAAAATAGATAAAAACTAAAAATATGTTTGGATTAAAACTTCTTTGAAAAATGATGATGTGATTACTAGAGATTAGTGTTTTTATCTTTTTGAGTTTTACTGTATAAATTAAAATGGTTTTTGCAAATGATTAAAAAAAAAAAGAGTCATGTTTTACTTTCACCTTCAAAATTTTAAAAACTTGTTTTTGAAAACAAGCAGCCAAACACATTTTTCTCTATTTTCTATTTTAAAAAATGAAAAACAAAAAATAAAAATGAAACCAAACAAACTCTTAAGTTCTTTGTCGCCTATGAAGTTGAACTTTTTGGGCCATAATCCAAAGGTGTTTTTTTCAATCTTTTCCATTCCCAAATTCTCCCATCTGTTTAATGAATCCTAATTTAAACTCTTTATTGAAGAACGACTTTAAACTAATGTCACCTAATCCTATAATTTTGAAAATAAGATAACTATGACTAATCCTTACGAGTTACTCTAAGGTCTCATTTGGAGTGTTAGATTGAACTTTACGAGTTACTCTAAAACTCCGTTTGGCACGTAAGATTAGAATGACATGGAATTGATTGAATTAAAATGGAATGAATTTGATTGAATTTGATTAGAATGAAAAATTTCTATCTCACATTTGGTAAAACTTGGGATTGAATGAAAAATTATACTATATTATGTTTGGTATAGGTTAGGATTGGATAAGAATAAAATTAATTTTAATTTTTTATTATATAAAATTAATTTTATAAAAAATCTAAAAAAAAATAAAAAATCACAATTCTTCATCTCATCATCAATCCAATTCATAACATCTTTTACAATTCAACATCATCAAACACAATTCATCAGTATCATCAATTCAATTCATCAATATCATCATCTCACACACCAATAACAACATCAAAACATCCAAACATAACCCAAAAAAACCATCAGAATAGGGGTTCTAATAAGATGGTTCTGGGTTCAACCCAGAACCTTGTGGTTCTAGGTTCGACGTCGAACCTAAAACCCAATTTTGGGTTCAACTTGGTTCTGGGTTCGACATTGAACTTAGAACCTAGTTTGGGTTAGCCATCGACGATGAACCCAGAACCTAGTTCTGGGTTCAACAAAGGGTTCGTCGAACCCACAACCAGGTCCCAACTCAGGAAAAAAAAAAAAGTGAAGAGGTTTTTATCACTGCTAGTTCATCTAGATGGAGGAGGAGATGAGAAAGACGATGAGTGATGGGTCTGCATAATGGTGGTGGTGGTGGGTCGACGTGGTGGAGAAGAGAGAGAGAGAGTTTGTGACTTGTGGAAAGAGAAAGAGGATAAAATGAAAAAAATAAAAATAATTAAAAAAAAAAAAAAAGCATCCCATGAACTTGGATTTTGGAAAGACATGGGTGAGCATGAAATTTCACTTCCCAAGTTGAATGGGAATTAAGGTGGGTGTGGGATTGAAAAATTCATTCCCATCATTGGCTCCAAACGTGGGTTTTAGGAGAATGAAAAAAAAAAAAAAATGAATCTGAATTTCATCCCCAATCTCACGTATCAAACAAACCCTAAGGTCTTGTTTGAAGTGTCAGATTGAATTTAAATTGGCTTAATTTCAGTCCAATTTGACATTTAAAAAGAGACATGGATTTGAATAAAATCCAAACTCATGTCTCAGTTAATCCCACAACAATGGAACTAATTAAACCCATAGCCCCATGTGGGTTTAATTAGCCAAAAAAATCCTGCATGAATAGGATTTTGGGGATGGGTAGTGAAATGGTATAAGAAATTACCCATACAACAAAAACTAGCATCGAGCTGGTAAGGGAAGGGAAGCTTCCCTTCCCAAGCCGAAGCAAGTCCCACACAAAAATCCTGCATGAGTAGCATTTTTGAATCCCACCAAACCAATATTGGCGGGTTTCGCAAATCCCACACATGCGAGGATTTGTTTTATTTTGTTTTATTTTTTTAAATATTTTTAATAAATATAAATAAAATAATAATTATCATATTAAATATATTTAAAGCTATAAATTTATTTAAGATAGTTTTATAAAGTAAAAACTTTTAATATTAATTTAAAAAATATTATATTTAATTCATTTATGTTTTTATTATTTATTATTTACAATAAATATTTTCAAAATTAATTCAAGTATTTTTATTTAAAAATTAATTTAATTTAGTCAAATCCAACCCAATCCAACCTTAACTATACTAAACACATTACAGTACATATTCAATCTCATCTAATTATATTTTACTCAATCCAATCCAATCATATCTCATTCAATCTTACGCACCAAACAGGACCTTAGGGATCTAATCAAATGACATGACTTCAATAAAATTTAAATAAATAATTTGGAGGCAGCTGGCTCATTTTTAAAACAAGTTTTCTGTTTTCAAGAACCAAATCAAAACAGCTGAAATCAATGTACATTTCTTGGATTTCATGCTTGCATAGTTGCTTCGCCAGCGCATATCAAAGCAACCTGACAAGCCCTCATACAACGGTCCACGGATCTCCACATATATGCACATCAATCATATATGTAGTTCAATTCAGATCGAGAGCTAAATATAATTTATGCTATAAAAATTATAACTTAAGATGACAATCAGAACATCCATCTATTCTTCTGTCTCCCACAGATCTCTATACATGCAAACAAAAGAAAACTTCCGCCTATAAATTGTCAAACTGCAACAACTTTAAAAGGGAAGTTGCGGAAAGGAATAAAACAGAACTCAAGCCATATATAACTTCTGCTGTGTTTTCTTGCATTCACAGCTTCCTCGATATTTCCTCCGAATACAGGAGGGTTGTCTTGGTAAATTCTCAGGTGAACAAGTTACAATTTCTCTCCTGGAAAATAGTACAGAAGATCGTGATTAGAGAATCATGCCTTACCCTGCTAACAACTATTACATAATTTATTCATCAAGTCCATATGTAATTGAAAGCTCTTTTCCTTGCAGAATGTATCTAATACTAATAACAATTGTATATGCACTGCATGGCTTTAAAAACTTCTTTGAGTTGTATCAGCTAATACCTAAGGCAATTATAATATACATACTTCCAACCCAATCCTGACTTGTCAATCGACCTTGGTTTCATATAAAACAACATAAACTAAGAAAATATATAGAAATTGGAATGAGGTAGAGAAACAAAGTTAGAATGGATGATTAAGAGAGGAGCTCACTTAAAAATTTAGTTCAAATAATAGAAGCAAAGTCAAGAGCATAGTACAGTGATGTATAACATAGAACTTCACAAATAATTCAGTGAGAACAGATAAATTTCATATTTAAAGAAAAAGCTAATGCAGCATGGATTATTTAAAACATTTTATCAAAACAGATCACAGTCTACCCTAATATAAAATCTTTGTGGCAGTAGCTACTTTAGTTGAGTAAAGATTTCTTGTCATTGTACAAAAAATCTTGGGTTCAAGTCCCACCCACACACTAAACGAGGAGAAAGGTTTGGTTATGTTTATTGTAACAAAAGAAAAAAAGATCATTGACCACCTCCTCAATCTTAAGGTGCAAGGGCAAAATCTACAAACAGAGAACATCTCAACCAAACACACATGACATACTTACTTATCTCATACTTCTAAAGAAAATTCTTGTTTTCATTCCTCATCACTATCATAAACAACTGCCATCCGACGATGTGTTGGAGCCTTTCTCGGAGGAGAGTCCTCATCTGACTCAATTCCCCGGCGCTTGAGACTGCCTCCGGAATCCTTCCTACTTTGCTTTGGTTCCTACAATAAGAACCCAAATAAAAAATGGATTATATTAAAAGAAGAAAAAAAATTCTTGAAATCCAAACAACAAATTAAGTAATCTCAAAGTCCTCCCCCCTATGACATCACCTCGTTGAATTCAACATCTGACACATTTTTTTCTTAAGCAATGAAAATCGAACATTTGCTAGGACAATACTTTATCTCAAAATTCAACATATTCTATCTGCTTTTGGAGATTAAACATAGCATAACTAGCAAATTCTGCGGCAAATGTACCAAACCTACTCTCCGTAGAACACAGTTATTTTTCAGAAAAACAGGTGAATGTGCTATACTCTCTGTAGAACATAAGCATCTTTTAGAATAACATATAGACTCAAATTTTGGCATACCTCAGCCTCCTCCTCCTCTGATGCCTTGTTAATATCTGGTTCTTCTTCATGCTCATCTTCTTCCTCTTCTTCCTCTTCGTATTCTGCTTCTGGTTCCTCAACCCTCTTGCGCAGGGGAGATCTCTCATCTTCCTCACCATCAGTCTCATACTCAGACTCTTCTCTATCACTGTCAGAGAAATCCACTGGGCGTCGAGATGATTTAGCAACTGGTAAAGATGATTTCCTGTGGATGTCCCTGTGTCCCTGTGACTGCTAACCCAAAAAAGGGGGTAAGAGGGGATGTCAGCAGAAGAAGAAGATTTTCAACCAAACAAAGGAAATGTACCCATGCAGTTCAAGTCACAGACCTTCTTGGCATTTATAATGCGTTTCTCAGCTCGAGCTTCAGCTTCCAATTCTTCCTCAAAGCGGCGACGAGAATTACGGGAGTTGTGATAATCCATTTCATCATCCTGATCAAAATTGGACAGTCAAAAGATGCAGTTCAGTTCTGGATAGAATGGACAAAGTAAAATGAAAAGATAACAGTGTGATTGTTTAAGTCATGATGTCAAAACATAAATTATAAGAATATAAAGATACAGACAACTATATTCCTAAAAGAAAAACAAGAGAGGAAAGGAGAACTTATAGTAATTGCATACCTCTTCAAGAGCATCCTCCAAATACCCAGTTGAAAGTTGGCGCCTCCTGTCTACAGTTTGTGTATACTTCCGGTTTACTTTTTCCCTCTTCCGATTTAGAAGTACATTAGCTCTAATATTTTGACTTTCAGCCTTCAAAGTACATGGCAATCAAAATTAGAAATCCAACAGACTGGATACATAAACACCACAATAATCTCCAGTAGCAGTTACCTTTTCTTTCTCCTCTTTTTCTCTCTCGGGATCTATGTCAGTGATGCAGTTCTTAACCTTATAAACCTTTTATGCCGTGAGTCTACAAGAGCAGTCAATAATCGATGAGAATTTGATGACAGAGATGACGGCATAAACCTCATCTTCCTTAAAATTCTTCCTTGTGATTGAAGGATTCCCTGCAAGTATGGCATATAAGAATATAAGAACATACTATTCCTGCTCCCCTAATACAAAGAACTTTTAGGGCACATCTGGGAAACCGCAAATGGGATGGGGTTGAGATAAGAAATTACCCGTCCCAAAAAAGCTGCTGTTTAGAGCAGCTTTGGGATGGGAAAGCTTCCATCCGGGCCCATGCGGGCCCCAGTTTGGAGTCCCACATCGGTGGAATTTCAAGACCCATAAGTTTGGTGGGTTTTTGAAATCCCACCAATGCGGGATTTTATTTTATTTTTATATTGTATTTTTTTAATATTTTATTTATTAAAAAAATATAACTATTTGTTATAATATTAAATATATTTAATAAATATAAATTTATTTAATATAATTTTACGACGTTTGTAATTTTAATATCAATTAAAATAAATTAATTTAATTATATACAATTCAATCCAATCCCAACCACACCGAACACGTTATAGTATTAATTTAATCTTATCCAATCCAATCTTATCTCATCCGATCCCATCCAATCCTACGCGTCAAAGGAGGCCTTATTGAGTTGCACAATGTTAGAGAGAGAACAGAAAGGGACAAACATGAAAAGAATCTCACATGAGATTAAGAATTAACAAACAAACTTTAAAGCAAGAATTAAGCTATGAAATCAAAACCAAAAACCAACAGAATATTTTATTTCTGATGTTACTGAATTATCATTTTGTCAGAAAAGTAAGAGTGTTAAAATGAAGAGCTGTCAGTAAAAAAGGTGAACAAGCAAACTAGAAAAGATAGCCAGTCTGAGGAACTAACACAAGGGACTTTCAAATAACAATCCCTAAAATCAGAAACAAATTCCTTGTAACTTCACCACAACCTCCCAATTCCTGATGTTACAGAACTGATGAAGGAGGTAGTAAACCATGCTGCATTTCACAGAAGCCATTTTTATTTGTATTTTAATTTCATTTATTTATTTATTTTGGCAAAACCTAGAAGCAAAATCCTACTTCATATTCAATCGTTCCGGTTGGCCCATACCCTCCACCCCACTTCCCTGGCTCAAGGGGATCCAAGTTTGCAACTCCATTAGGATTTCAAAAGTTCCTATGAATCCAAGATAAAGAAAAAATGAAAATAACAACGGTTATCAACATTCAACACTCTATCTGAACCTATAATTATATCTGGGTGACTCTCCAAAGATAGCGAGAAGGTAATTACTCTATAACAATTCGGATAAATTCCCATGAAAGATACAGGCATTAACATCCTCATATGCCTCTAAATACCAACAAAGTAGAAGTTTTGCATGAAAATGTCAATGCCATATACTGAAGCTCATGTGCAGCTTCTCTTTGAGACCATACTAAGCAAGTTAACTAAAGATGATAATTTTATAGAACAAAAATAATAGACATACACATCCAAAATTTAAGTCCTTTAGTAGTCCAATAGCAAGCAGCATTAAGGTCAGAAGTCACACAACATACATGAGAAAGGCACTCATGTTCCTGTGTCCTAAACACAAGGTAGAACCAATACCATAAACGTCATCAAGTGGTGATGGGTCAAGCAATTGGATGGCCATCTGCTGAGAATAAAAATATTACATTTTATTTTCATCCACACATCAAAACTCAGCCGCTAGACCCAGAATGCATCCAACGGCTGCCAAGGAAATAGGTTAAATTGTCTTTTTGCAAATTTCTTTTGTAATGAATTAAGTCTTTACTTAATGAGTTCACAAAAAGACAAAAAAAAATTTGAACATCAGAACCTAATTTACATAAAAGGTAAACATAAAAAATAATAAATGTTAATATATAAACCAATAGAGCCCGAGAAGAGCATATCTGTAGAAGACTGTCTGAGAAGTTCTCTTAAAAATGTGACCATTTGACAAGCAAGCAAAAAAGAGTTGAACACACAAAGATATTACATTCTCAACAATCATATCAAACAGAGTTACGAAGGTACCTTTCCATGTCTAAGAAAAAGGTGTGATTGATCATGCTGTGCATCTTGCACAGAAATGTCAAGAACTTCATTCCCAATTAGTAACTGCAAACTGCCATCTGACCATCTCACAAATCGTGCATTGCTTTCATACTACATATATAACAAAGGAACTCTTAAAAACACATAATGGATTGAGAAAGACTCAAAGAAGTTAGTGGGCAGACAAAATGTACTCTTTTGTGAAACTACAGATCAGGAAAACCAATTTGGCACTGGAATTGAAGAGCAGATGCAATAAAATAAAATGTGGATTTGCTTCCTACAATTAACTTCTTTTTTTATCTTTTCCCCTTTCTTCTTTGCAGATTATCCTTGACAACTAAATGATTAAGTTACCAACAGTAAATGTTTAAGTAACTTTTGCTAAAATATGTATGAAACTCCTACTTTCTGGAAGACTGACATACCACCCTAATAAAATCTTAGTCTTTAACTTCTGGAGAATTATTACTTTCAATCAACTGGTCTAATGCAGAACTATTTCTGTTCAAACTAATGAAATGTTTTTACAACATAATTGAATAATTGTAAACAGATGCCAAATTGTCTTTAAAATTAAAGACTTCTTGACAACATTCGTTATATCAGATACATACAGATCTCAGATCCATCTTTCAAATTTAATGTACTAAAATGCCAGTCACCGTAATCCTCAGTGATCTCATCAAAACATACAAAAGATATCCTTTAGCTGTTTATTACTCTTTCCAATGTGATCACATATAATACAGATGACTCATAAAGGCCAATTTCAAAAATATCAGCATAAAAACCACAACATCTATAAACTCTTATCAATTTTACAAACAAAAAAGATTTATTTACTTCTACTATTATGTTCAACAGTTTGACCCATCTTGAATCATCAAAAACCTAAAAGACAGACATTAAAGCAAAGCAAACAGCTGCATCTATATAAGTACAGAATTACCTCATGTATGAAACATATACAGAGCATATACAATTCTGAATTTGCACATGGGCATACTATAGGTGTAACATAGTATATTTTTTTTCTTCCAACTTAAAAAGTAGAAGAGATTTACTCACCGATGTTGTTCCATCTGGATTTTTAACAGTCCTCCAGCGCACAATATTGTTTTCCAAGCGTATACGTTTTTTGGATCCTGACTCAATCTGTCACAAAGGTATCCTCTTCCACATATGTCTTGGGATCAAATGGCTTTGGGTCAATGCCCATAATATTAGAAACTTTTATCATATTCATCTGCAGAACGATGACAATTAACCCTTAAAATTTTTTCCTCAGTCAAGACATCGATATCTTAATCAACCTTTAGCAACACATAGTCCAAAGGCACCAGAAGAGTATATAGTAGCTGTAAATTAAATTTGCATGCCAGATAAAATATAAAATAACCAAGTCAGATGAGACAAAATAATTTATAAAATTTTGTCAAATTAAACTGGCAATTTTAACCTATACAAAAGTTAATGCTTCTGGCAATTATAGGAAAAAGGTGATCAGCTTAGACAAGTTCTTCCACAAATGTACCCAAAAAGGTTTTTCCTAAAACTCAGATAGTGTACCCTAACTGTGTTGTGAATCAAAACAGAGTACAAATGATCTCAATACTAATATCTGAAATGACTTCTTTTAAACCAGTTTCAACACAATCAGGTACAACACCTTTAAATACAACAATTTCATAATTATGTGCCATCAGAAACAAAAGCTTTCATAAATTACTAGAAATGATAATTTCTGGCATTATATCAGCAGCAGTGTAGAAGAACTAAAGATAAACCTTTGACGGATCAGCTGGAGGCGGGCGCAATGGAATTTCAAGCTCTAATGGGGGGCCAACTGGCTTCTCTTTATGTTTAGGCTCCACATGCTCCTCTTCTGACTCATACTGCATATCATCATCAGGAACCATATCTTCTGGTCTCAGACTTTTTCCATAGCTCCCTTCCTCTTCCATAGGTGATCTCTAAGGAATCAAAGCATTTTACTTAATAATACCATGAATATATGGATGCTTTATATGACAAGCAAATACAAAAAGACAAAAATATATTGCCTCGAGGCATCAATACTCACATTTGAATCTTGATCAATATCATTCCGAATCGCATATTCTCCAGCATCTTCATCATCTGAGTCACCAAATACATCACGAATCTCAGCAACTGGGTGTGAAACGTGAGCCTCATCCTTCTCCTCCCCAGGTGATCGACTGCCATAAAGTCAGCTTTCCACAACAGTTAACACAGATCATTGTACACAACACAAACAAAGATCAAGCGGGAAAGACAGAGATTACCTAGCACTTCGAGCCTGATCAACCTCCTCATCTTCATTGTCAGGGAAACGATTTTCCTCAGACCTCTCCGATCCACTTTCAACCACATCCCGTCTCCTGCTTGTTACTACTCGCTGACCATACTCCTCTTTTTCATCACTGTCCGTATATCTTGCTTCACTTTCTTCCCTCTGATCAACAACATCCACCTCTTGGGAACTTTGTTCCCTTTCACCCTCACTTTCTCCAGGATCAGGTTCAACATTACGCAATTCGCCTTCACTTTCCACTTCCGCCTCCCCATGCCCCTCAATGTCAACTTCCGCTTCACCTTCACCCTCAGCCTCCATCCCTCCCTCCGCTTCATCCTGGACACACAACCATCAAAACTTTCTCCATCAGCACATACAAATATTTTTGTATCTTACTTCATACGTGTTAAATACATTATTTCTCCCTCCAAATAATGCAACAAAAGTGTTTTTTTTTTCCTTATAAACTAAAATGCATGCTCGCCTAACTTATCATTCTTCAATTCGACATCCACTCCACAACATAAAATTAATCAAAAACTGGTACCTCTTTGCAATGTTTTGTCTTACAACTGTGTCTCCAATGAACACCGATAATAAATCTTTAGTTTCTCATAAACCAAACAACATTATACATGCAAACTCCACTTGAATAATTTCGCAAACACATGGCCCCAAATTGACAAAATTCTAGGGCAAACAATGCCCTCCCTAAATTGACAAAACAAAAGAATAAAAATCAATTTAGTAAACCTAAACTTGAACTATCCATTATAACCTGTGTGAAGTAGAATATATGTATGAGAGAGAGAGAGGGAGAGAGAGAGAGAGGAAGGAGAGATTACGGAGGCGTAAATGGGCTGGGGATTGGACTCGTGTTCGGAGTCAATCTCTTCTTCTTCCTCCTCAGACTGATCGCCGAAGAGGTTCTGCATCATCTGGTGCCTCTTTTCTTCTCCACCCATCTTCTTCAACGACTTCAATAACAAACACACGCCTGCTAATCTATTCCCGGAGATCTGTCTGTCGTCTCCGCTCTGCAGCTGCCTTTCTCTTCGTTTCTTCGCTTCCAACCAACGTTTTATTTTAACACCCCGAATCTTGACACGTCGGTGAAAGAGCTGGGGCCCACATCACCACCACAGTGCCAGGCTGGCAATGTGAATTGGCAAGTCGGATTTTATTTGGTAACCCGATTAATTAATCGGGTTAAACCTTTCAAATCCGATTGAAGGAATGATACGGACACAATAGGATAAACTTGTTTATTACAAGCACCGCGTGTACGATTCCCACTTTTTTTAGCCGTGTATGAACAATTTTTTTGGGATAATCCCAAAAACCTATAAAAAAACCTTCATTCCAATATTTTAAATTTTAGAAAATATCAAATTTTGAAAGTTCTTTTAAAAATACCTCTTTTCATCTCTAATTTTTTCAAAATTCTTTAAAAAAATCAAAATCATCAGTTATTAGCAGTCAACACTAATAGAGTACGTAAAAAATATTTTTGCCCTTGATCGTTGTTGATGCATATAAATTATCAGATTACCTTAATAAAATAATAAATTTACAAGTTAAATTATTTAAAATATCTCTAAATTTAAGTTAATAAATTACAATTTAAATTGCTTAAAGTCATTATTGACCGTCAGTTAACTAACGGTTTGAACTTTTTTGAAAAGTTTTGGAAAAGTTAGAAATGAAAAGAGTTGTTTCAAAAGAATTTCAAAAACTTAATATTTTTTTAAACCTTAAGGATTCAAATAAAGTTTTCCAAAATCTATATCATTTTGTCCAAAAATCTCCTTGACATTAATAAATTAACAGAATATGTTCATTTTAACCTCTATGACTTAATCATCAATCTGTGATTATCAAGAGTATTGTCATCCTTTTATAACTTCTTCAGGAGGTATTTTGAGTGTTTTATTAACATCATAAAGAATCTTGAACAAAAATAAAAACTATAGGTAGTAGAATTAATATTTTTGCAAACTATAATAGTTTTTTTTTTAATTATCTTTTTTTTTTCTATTACTAGACACTTGCATAGGTTGCTGTCAAGACTAGCTGCGATAGGATTATGAGGTGCGATTTGAGACTCTCTTCCCAAAAGGCGAGAGAGAGTAGCTCATCAAAGTGAAAAAATTGCTCACACTTAGATAAGACTTATGTAAGGTGAACCTACAACCTTAAAGACAAGTAGTGGGTGAGTTTGGTTTTACCACTAGACCAAAACCACTTTCTCAAATCGTGTTTGATTTGAACTGTAACATCCCTAATTTTATATGAATGAATAGTATTAGTATTATTATTATTATTATGATAAATGAGATGAGGGATTAAATTGAAGATAATATTTGATTTGGGTGTCATAGTAAAATATAGCTAAAATCTAAGGTATGAGAATGAAATTTTGAAGGGACGAAATGGGTATTATAAGATTTGTTTATGGAGGAAATAGAAGTCTGAAAATAGAAGTCAAAACTCAAAAACAAAAACCAAAGAAATTGTTGCCAAAACCAGAAGAGAAAAGAAAAAGAGAAAGAAGAAAAGAAAGAAGAAGAAAAAGAGAAGAAGAAGAAGAAGCTGCCGTCACGACCATCACCGACCAACCACCAGCCCGACGACCATCGCCGAGCTAAACCAACCCGAAGCCGAGTTGAGCGACGACGAAGCAGATCCGACGACCGCGCGACGCCAATACTAGCCGATGATCGCGCGAACCAGACCGAAGCTGATCGTGCACACCGAGCTGCAGAACCGACCGTCGACCGGGGCAGAAACGGCCAGCAATTGATGTGCGAGCTGAACCCGAGCTGAACCGGGGTCAAACCAGCTCTTCATGCACGTAGAACTGGTGACAGAACCGACGCTGATTGACGGCGAAACCAGCTGCCATTTACGGCGGAATCGAGAGGGAAAGAGCGAGAGGAAGAGAGGGGAAGAAAAAGGAAGAAAAATAGTCCTAAAACCAGCTCAGATCTATCACTAAAATCAGTCGAAAACCACCCCAAAACTAGTTTAAAATGACGTTAACGCGAAAAGGATTAGAGGTGAGTTGTTTGGGTTGAAGAGTGATGATTTTGGTTAGTGAGATTTGGAAATAGTTGGATCAATTAGGAATAGTGAATCATGCATTTTAAATTATGAAATGAGCTTTTATTGAGTATTTATGTGATCTTAAAAATCCAGGAGAGGAGATAGCTCAAGAAAGCAAGAGAAAAGGAAAGGAAAAAGTGTGAGCTTCCGTTGGGTAAAAAGGTTGGTGTACACTTTATTCAATTTGTTTTCATAAATAGTATATTATCGATTTTTGAGTACTTGATGCTTTGAAATAATGTTTGTGAATAATTTGATATGTGTTGATGAAATATATTCTTTTGAAATGTGATAAATGAAGAGATTTATATGGTTATGACAAAAACGAAATGATGAAATTGAAAATTGATTTGTGTGATTGTGGAAAAATGAAGTTGAGTTGGATTGATGAGATATTTAGAAGTGTTATTGCATATTTTCAGGTTTTTTGGAAACCTCTGAAATGCAGCCGTTATGCTGCCAGATTTTGTTTGAAAAATGAATAGAAATCTAAAGTTTAAAAGAACCAACCCAATGAATTTTGAAATAAATTGTTATTCAAGCCTTAGTAAGCTTTGACATAGATAGATGGGGATTTGAGTGGCATGCCATTAATGGGTCACAAGAGCAGTACTGCGCCGTTTGATTCTATACCGATTATAGTGAAAAGTTATAGTGAATTCGGAGGTTGTGAGAGGCACCTAGTGTCCGGCCCCGAATATACATGATATATGATAGTCCGGCGGGTCGTCACCCGAGTGTCCGATGCCGGAAAACCCGACTACCAGTCCATGGTATCATGTTTGTGTTTACTAGGTGCACGAAAAGTTATTATGAGATTATTTTGATCAATGTATCGTTTTTAATTTCTTTTGCATATTAAATTGAATTATTGATAATTGTGATATTTTGTTATCGATTTTATAAATTGATTGTGTTAAAATATAAATATTGAGTTTTGTGTACACCCACTAAGCAAATATGCTTAGTGCGTTAGAATTTCCGCGCGTAGGTAATAGATTACATAAGGAAGGTGAAGTTTGAAGAGAAAAGCATCTGCAGTGAGCTGAGACAGTCACATCTATCCTTCCATATTTATTTTTGGGTATACATATATATATTATCTATGATTTTGTACATAAAAGTTTCAATTTGTATTTGTGTGCATATCTATGTATATATATACATGTATTTGGATTTAAAATAGTGTTTTTGATAAAGAAAATCAAGTTGTGTATATATATTTTGAGATAATGTTATGATATGGAAAATGATGAATCAAATGGAGTTGCTTCCAGTTGTTGAATATGTTGTAGAAGAAGAAATGTTTTGGGTATGAATATGATGATTTGTAATAGGTTGGGAAAGTCCAAATTTCAGAGGAAACTCTGTCAGTTTTTCCGTTTGAAATAAAAGGATTTTGTATTGTTTTAAAAGGTTTTGAAAATTGATTTAGAAATTCCTATTTTGATGTGAATAAATGAATATATGGTTTTATATTAAAGATTTTGTAAAAAAATATATGACTGTAGCGCCCACTTGGAGTCATCTGGTAAAAGGGCGGGTAGGGGGTATTACAATTTCGTGGTATCAGAGCTTTGGTTTAGGCGTTCCTAGACCTATGAACATGCATTTGCATATGAAAATGGAAGGATGTGACTTTGACCTGCAGATTTCTCTTCTGTCTAATATAGGATAAGAAATGGAACCCTTTGATGCCCAAAGAGCTAAGGGCAGTGAGAGACCGAGCTTGAAAGTCCTGCCAACGTAGCTGGGGGAGTTCCTGGTGAGTCTGCGAGTCCGAGGATGGCTCGTTAGGAGGCTCAGGGTCAGCTAGTGTTTATGCAGCAGATGGCTGAATTTTTTTAGAATGTTGCTAGAGCCGCACCTCGAAAGTCTATGATCGAAAGATTGGCGAAGCACAGACCTACAGATTTTCATGGTAGGAAAGATGAGGACGCATCCGCTACTGAGTTCTGGTTAGAGCGGACCGAGAAGATTTTAGACCAGATGGATTGCACCCCTGAGAAGAGGGTATGATGTGTAGTTTCTTACTATAGGAGGATGCCTACCATTGGTGGATATCAGTAGCAGATTTGGTATGACAAGAGGAGAAGACCTGAGAGTTCTTCCTGAGAGAGTTTCGGAGGAAATAGAAATATATTGGTCGTATCCATATGGATCAAATGAAGAGAGAGTTTATCAACTTGAAGCAGAGACAGATGATAGTACTGAGTATGAGAGAGAGTTCATCAGGCTCAGTAAATATACTAGAGAGATAGTGGCGACTGAGGTAGATAGGTGCAGGAAGTTTGAAGATTGATTGATTGATTACATACGATTTCAGGTGACAACCCTTCAGTTAGAGGACTTTCCACGATTGGTTTCAGCGGCCCTGAATGTTGAAAGGGTAAAGAAAGAGGAACATGCCAGAAAAGATAGAAGCCAGCATAGACGGGGTCAGGGACAGTCTAGTGCATCCTATCCACTCAGTAAGAAACAGAAGGGACCTCAGACTAGTAGTCAGCCATAGACACAGAGGCAGGGACAGGGGATCCACTGCCAGGTCAGGCCAGTCAGCCTCATCAATGGCCAGTACCTCTGAGAGTACAGATAGGGATCAGCACTGCCTCCATGTGAGCATTGCGGGAGGAGGCATTCAAGAGAGTGTAGGAGGCTGATAGGGGCATGTTACAGATGTGGGTCACATGATCATTTCTATAGAGATTGCCCAAAGAATAAGACCACTTCTGCCCCACAGACGGTGAGATCAGAGATAACAGCTCCAAGAGATAGGAGACTGAGTTAGTCGGATGTCAGAGAGAGCAGACAGAAAGTTGCTCAAGAGTCAGTGGGTAGATAGGATACACACACTCCAACGCGTGCATATGCCATTAAGGCTCAAGAGGAGCAGGATGCGTCAGATGTGATAGTGGGTATGATTTCTATTTTTGATATTTCAGCACGTGCATTGATAGATCCTGGATCTACGCATTCCTACATTTGCACATCGATACCTATAGAGAGAAACTTAAAGGCAGATATCACTGAACATGAGATTCTAGTGAGCAATCCATTAGGTCACAGTGTGCTTGTGAATCGGGTTTACAGGGATTATCCTATTCGGATTCAAGGGTATGATTTTCCAGGTGATCTGGTGGAATTACCTTTCCATGAGTTTGATGTAATATTGGGCATGGATTGGTTATCTAGGCATATGGTAGTTATTTATTGTCACTGAAAGAGAATTACCCTTAAGACAGTAGATGGTGTTGAAGTAACCATGGTGGGAGAGAGATCAGATTTCCTCTCTAATGTTATTTCAGTCACTATTGCTAGAGAATTGATTAGGAAAGGATGTGAAGTTTATCTGCACATGTGATTGACTCATAAAGGATTGAATCTGATCTTCAGGATATACCCACTGTGTGTGATTTCCCGGATGTGTTTCCGAAGGAGTTACCTGATTTACCACCAGATAGAGAAGTTGAGTTTGTTATTGATGTAGTGCCAGGTACTGCACCAATTTCGATCACTCCCTATAGAATGATACCTGCTGAGTTGAAGGAGTAGAAAATACAGTTACAAGAATTGCTAGATAAGGGATTTATACGACCCAGTGTATCCCCTTGGGGAGCTCCTGTATTGTTTGTGAAGAAGAAGGATGGGTCGTTAAGACTGTGTGTAGATTACAGCAACTGAACAAGCTTACAGTTAAGAATAAGTATCCTTTACCTAGGATTGATGATTTGTTTGATCAGTTGAGTAAAGCTAGTATGTTTTCCAAGATTGATCTCAGATCAGGGTACCATTAGTTGAGGGTAAAGAGTCAGATATTTCGAAAACAGCCTTCAGAATGTGATATGGACATTATGAATTTGTCGTGATGCCATTTGGGTTGACGAATGCACCTGCAGCCTTTATGGATCTGATGAACCGTATCTTCCGTCCTTACTTGGATCAGTTTGTGGTGGTATTCATTGATGACATTCTGGTATACTTTAAGACTCCAGAAAAACATGACAGACATCTCCGGACGGTGTTGCAGATTTTGGGAGAGAAGAATTTGTATGCCAAATTGAGCAAATGTGAATTCTGGTTGAATGAGATTGCATTTTTAGGACATATTGTATCTGCAAATGGCATTAGAGCTGATCCAAAAAGATTAGAGGCGATTATGAAATGGAAACCTCCTAAGAATGTTATGGAAATCAGGAGTTTTCTGGACTTAGCAGGTTATTACAGGCGATTTGTGAATGGATTTTCAATAATTGCAGCTCCATTGACTAAGTTGCTTCATAAGGATGTTAAATTTGAGTGGAGTGAAAAATGTCAAGCAAGCTTTGAAAAGCTTAAAGCAATGTTAGTTGAGGCTCCAACCTTACGCAGCCAGTATCTGGTAAGGATTTTGTGATATACAGTGATGTTTCACTTAATGGGCTTGGTTGTGTTGATACTAGGAAGGAATGTAGTGGCATATGCTTCCAGACAGTTGAAACCTCATGAAAGGAATTACCCTACTCATGATCTAGAGCTAGCAGCCATAGTTTTTGCCTTAAAAATTTGGAGGCATTACTTGTATGGTGAAAGATGTTATATTTACACCGATCATAAGAGCTTGAAATATTTACCTACTCAGAAGGAGCTTAATTTGAGGCAAAGGAGATGGATGGAGCTAATTAAGGATTATGATTGCATCATTGACTATCACTCAGGAAAGGCGAATGTGGTAGCTAATACTTTGAGTAGGAAGTCTCTGGTAGCTCTAAGAGCTATGAATGCCTAGTTGATGATGATAGATGAAGGTGCACTAATAGCTGAGTTACAAGTCAAGCCAAGTCTGATTCAGCAGATATAGGAAAAGCAGAAATAAGATGAAAAGCTAATAGCCATCAGCAAACAAGTTCAAGAGAGGAAAAAGAATGATTTTGAAATCAAGAATGATGGTTATTTGCATTTCAGAGACAGAATTTGTATTCCAAACGATGATGGCTTGAAACAGACAATTCGAAGGAAGCGCACGGTAGTCCATATGCAATGCACCCCGATAGCACAAAAATGTATCAGGATTTGAAGACTTCTTACTGGTGGTCCGGTATGAAAAGAGATGTAATAGATTATGTCACCAGATGCATGACATGTCAGCAAGTGAAAGCTGAACATCAGGTTCCAACAGGGTTACTATAGCCAATATCCATTCCTCAATGGAAGTAGAACTGTATCACTATGGATTTTGTTACAGGTCTACCTCTTACTCGGGGTAATACATGATGCAATATGGGTGATTGTGGATAGATTGACCAAATCAGCACATTTTTTACTAGTCAGGACTGATTATTCACTTAAAAAAATTGTCAGAGTTGTACATAAAGGAAATAGTTCGGTTATATGGCATACCAGTGTCCATCATATTAGACAGAGACCCAAGATTCACATCATGGTTTTGGAAGAAATTGTATGAAGCCTTGGGTACTCGAATGAATTTCAGTACAACCTTTCATCCACAGATAGATGGGCAATCAGAGAGAGTGATTCAGGTGATAGAGGATATGCTGAGAAGTTGTATCATTGATTTTGAAGGAAGTTGGGTTGACCATCTTCTACTGATAGAATTTGCATACAATAATAGTTATCAATCAAGCATAAACATGGCACCATATGAAGCTCTGTATGGAAGAAAATGCAGGACACCCTTGTGTTGGACTGAACTGGGTGAAAGTAAAGTAATAAGGCCTGATTTGGTGAGACAGACTGAAGAGAAGGTAAAGATTATTAAAGAAAGACTGAAAGCTGCATCCGATCGACAGAAGTCTTATGCGGACCTGAAAATGAGAGACATTGAATATGAGATTGGAGATAAAGTTTTCCTTAAAGTATCTCCGTGCAAAAGGTATTGAGATTTGGTAAGAAAGGAAAGTTAAGTCCTAGGTTTATCGGCCCATATAAGATCACTGAACGTGTGGGATCGGTGGCTTATAGACTAGCTTTACCACCTGAATTGGACAAGATACATAATGTATTTCATGTATCGATGCTGAGGAGATACAGGCCGGATCTTTCTCACGTCATATCGACCGAAGCCATCGATGTACAGCCCGACTTATCATATGAAGAGGAACCTGTGCGGATTCTAGACCGGAGATCAAAGAATTGAGGAATAAGAAAATTCCACTAGTTAAGACCCTTTGGAGGAACCATAAAGTTGAAGAGGCTACTTGGGAGAGCGAAGAGATAATGCAACAGCAGTATCCGCAACTGTTCGAATAAGGTAAATTTCGAGGACGAAATTTCTTGAGAGGGGAAGAGTTGTAACATCCCTAATTTTATATGCATGAATAGTATTATTATTATTATTATTATTATTATTATTAATGAGATGAGGGATTAAATTGAAGATAAGATTTGATTTGGGTTGTCATAATAAAATATAACTAAAATCTAAGGTATAAGAATGAAATTTTGAAGGGACGAAATGGGTATTACAGGATTTGTTTGTGGAGGAAAATAAAAGTCTCAAAATAAAAGAGAAAGAATAAAAGAAGGAAGAAGAAGAAGAGAAGAAGAAGAAGTTGTCCGTCTCCGACCATCGCCGACCAGCCACCAGCATGACTGGCCATCGCCGAGCTAAACCATCCCGAAGCCGAGTTGAGTGATGACTGAAGCAAATCTGACTACCGCGCGACGCCAAGACGAGCCGACGACCAAGCGAACCAGACTGAAGCTGGACCGTGCACGCCGAGCTGCAAAACCGACCTCCGACCGGAGTAGAAACGGCGAGCAATTGATGCGCGAGCTGAACCCGACCCAAACAAGAGCTGAACCGAGCTGAACCGCGGCCAAACCAGCTCTTAACGCATGCAGAACCGGTGACAGAACTGACGCCGATTGACGACGAAACCTAGCTGCCATTTACGGAAGGAACCGATAGGGGAAAAGAGAGAGAAAGAGAGGAGAAGAAAGAGAAAGAAAAACAGCCTAAAACCAGCTCAGATCTATCACTAAAATCAGTCGAAAACCTCCCCAAAACTAGTTTAAAACGACGTTAACGCGAAAATGATTAGGGGTGAGTTTTTTGGGTTGAAGAGTGATGATTTTTGGTTGGTGAGATTTGGAAATAGTTGGATCAATTAGGAATAGTGAATCATGCATTTTAAATTATGAAATGAGCTTTTATTGAGTATTTATGTGATCTTGAAAATCCAAGAGAGGAGGTAGCTCAAGGAAGTCAGAGAAAAGGAAAGGAAAAAGTGTGAGCTTCCGTTGGGTAAAAAAGTTGGTGTACACTTTATTCAATTTGTTTTCATAAATAGTATATTATCGATTTTTGAGTACTTTGATGCTTTGAAATAATGTTTGTGAATAATTTGATATGTGTTTGATGAAATATATTCTTTTCAAATGTGATAAGTGAAGAGATTTATATGGTTATGACAAAACGAAATGATGAAATTGAAAATTGATATGTGTGATTGTGGAAACATGAAGTTGGGTTGGATTGATGAGATATTTAGAAGTGTTATTGACAGACCCCTTTTTAGAGGCGATCTGCCGGCACCCTACAGTGACCCTTCAGCTAGCCCTTACGCTTAACTAAAGGATTTCTGCAGAGCTAAGTCGTGTTCTTTTTAAACCCTTTTCAAAAATAGCGAAAACGCGGGGAAATTTTTCATTTTTATTTCAAACCTTTGTAAAACATTATATAAAAATTTGGGCAGCATCCCGTCTGTTTTTTCGGACTTTGCCACCCTGCAAATTGTACAATTTAGCACTTCTGAAATATCACAAAATAATTTTCCCAAACTACGGAGCCTCAAACTCTCATTTTTTTTATCTAACCACAAGCAACCACAACTATGCATACGATTTAGAAACATATTAAATCGAATTCATAAGTCATGCATATCTTTATTTACATATCCCAAAAATTTATACATTTCAAAAATAACAGCACAGCCTCTTCGACTCCTCTAATCACGATCCGGAGTTCCTGCTATTGAAGTGCTTGTACCTGTGCCTGGGGAGGTTTTTATTTACAAAAATATAAAACATAGTGAGCTTGATAGCTCAGTGAGTGTCATATAATTTCCATTTAAAATAAGCTTATCAAATAGCCTCCCAAAAATCTTTTAAAACATTTATGCATAATCAAATACCATGATTGAATAATTGATATATCTGAAATTCATCATTCATTTAGAAACAATATATATCAATCGGAATTTAATAAAATTCATTTCATGCCAAATAAATAACATTTAAATCCATAAATTGCATGGTTTCCATTTCTATCAAACCATTTTAATAATGGTGGCAAAATAATAACTTTCAAAGAATTTATAAATATAAATAGGTCAACCATCATTAGTTTGCATCACATGGTACCCTAAAAGTAGAGCGGAATTTTGCCTCGCTCAGACCATCACGGAATTCTGCATCGATCAGGCCATCTATCCAATTTTTTTTACGTAACGGAATTCTACCTCGTTACGGAGCGGAATTTTGTCTCGCTCGGTTGAAAGCTAGCTAATAATATACCTCTTACGTGCATTGGACGACCACATGACTAAACAGACACGGTCCCACCGGCTGTTAGTGACAGACTCTCCCAACACAGCCAATGCACGCTTAAGGTACTCAACCCAGACTAGAGATATATATAACGTACAATCAGGCGTACCATAGATTTTCAATATCATTTCAATTTAAATTTCATTTCTCATTAAATCACATTTCATATAAATTGTTTCCATAATCCATGCAACCATTTCAATTTGGAATTCATTTGCTATTCTAATCAACATGATAAATTTGGCATGCATTTAAAATCAATCATAGTAAAAACATTTTTATAAAAAACACTCACTTGTTTTTAAAGCTTCGTATATGGAAGCTTAGGGGCCGTGCCATGCTCCACTCACTTCCGCCTCACCTACACATCATATTCTCACTTAGAATATGTCAAACGAAACTTTACGAAACTCATTAAATGGTCTCTAACTTAAGTGACCCACAAAAAGGATACTTTTCATTAAACTTCCCTACTTTATTCATAATTAACTGAAACTCCGAAATTCCGTTTTCTTTCACTTTTAGTAGCTTCAACGCGCCTAATTAAACTCATTAGGGTCATCCAAAGTCTTAACGGATGTCATAAAGGTCAATTTACGAAATCGCCCTTCAAACTAGTTTAACGCGCGTTTGATATTTTCTTAGTTTCTTAAGTTCCCAATAAGCTTTAATTCACTAACTTTTCAACTCATTTTTACTCAAAACCAACCAACGATTAAATCATAACGAAACCCATTTCGAATCAACCTAAGCACCAATAACAATGTCCATTTCAAACTTAAATAACTCACCCATTTTTCCTTGTCGTGTTGTCTTCGATTTGAAGCTGATTTTGAGGTGATTTCTGGACTGAGTTGTTGACGGATCTGGGCTGGTTTTGGGAGGATCTCCCTCTTTTCTTCCTCCTCTCTTTCTCTCTTTCTCTTTCCTTCGGTTTCGTGACAACTTGCCGCGTCTTCCACCGCCGATCTGCTGCTGGTTCTCACGCGAGGAAAACTTCCGGCTCCAGTTTATCTTGGTCGCGGCGAGCTTGGCATCGGGTTCAGCTCGCGCCATCTGCTCGTCGCTTCAGCCGGCGAGTTCAGCGAGCTCAGCGGTCTGGTTCGACCGGCGGCAGGTCTGGTTTGCGCCCGACTCCGCGTCAGCTGCAGGTCCGATCGATGAGCTTAGTTCGCAGCGAGTTCGGTCGGGTGCGTGACGGTTGCGAGCGGTGGAGGTCCGGTCGGCAGCTTCTCCTTCTTTTTCTTTCTTTTTCTTTTTCTTCTTCTTCTTTTCTCTTTTTCTTTTCTTCTTTCTCTCTCAGTCAGCGGCCATCTTGTCTGGTTTTGATGTTTGTGACTCAATTTTCCCTTCATGCTTTCCTCCCCAATCAACCTTCAAAATGACGGTCATGTCCTGAGAAAATTCCATTTTCATCCCTTAGCTTTAGATCAATTCTAGTTTGACCTCAATTATTAAAATTTATCTTCAATTTAGTCCCTTGTCACATTAATAATAACTTGATCTCGTTTATTGTTTTACCCTTCCATTTATTCTCCAATTGGATTTTAATAAATTTCTAAAGTTTCTTTACAACCTTAGGGACTTTTATTGACCTCTTAGGGTCTCAATTCAATACCTAGGGACTATCACTGGGAAAATCATAAATGAGAAATCGAGGGTTTACAGTTATCACATATTTTCAGGTTTTCTGGAAACCTCTGAAATGCAATCGTTATGCTGCCAGATTTTGTTTGAAAAATTAATAGAAATCTAAAGTTTAAACGAAACCAACCCAATGAATTTTGAAAATAAATTGTTATTCAAGCCCTAGTAAGCTTTGACACAGATAGATGGGGATTGGAGTGGCATGCCATTAATGGGTCACAAGAGCAGTATTGCGCCGTTTGATTCTATACCGACTATAGTGAAAAGTTACAGTGAATTCGGAGGTTGTGAGAGGCACCTAGTGTCCGGCCCCGAATATACATGATTATATGATAGTCCGGCGGGTGGTCACCCGAGTGTCCGATGCCGGAAAACTCGACTACCAGTCCATGGTATCGTGCTTGTGTTTACTAGGGACATGAAAAGTTATTATGAGAATTATTTTGATCAATGTATCGTTTTTAATTTCTTTTGCATATTAAATTGAATTATTGATAAATTGTGATATTTTTTATCGATTTTATAAATTGATTGTGTTAAAATATAAATATTGAGTTTTGTGTACACCCACTAAGCAAATATGCTTAGTGCGTTGGAATTTCCGTGCGTAGGTAGTAGATTGCATAAGGAAGACGAAGATTGAAGAGAAAAGCATCTGCAGTGAGCTGAGACAGTCACATCTATCATTCTATATTTATTTTTGGGTATACATATATATATTATCTATGGTTTTGTACATAAAAGTTTCAATTTGTATTTGTGCACATATATATATATGTATTTGGATTTAAAATAGTGTTTTTGATGAAGAAAATCAAATTGTGTATATATATTTTGAGATAATGTTGTGATATGGAAAATGATGAATCAAACGGAGTTTGGTTCCAGTTGTTGAATATGTTGTAGAAGAAGAAATGTTTTGGATATGAATATGATGATTTGTAATAGGTTGGGAAAATCCGAATTTCAGAGGAAACTCTATCAGTTTTTCCGTTTGAAATAAAAAGAGTTTGTATTGTTTTAAAAGGTTTTGAAAATTGATTTAGAAATTCGTATTTTGATGTGAATAAATGAATATATTGTTTTATATTAAAGATTTTGTAAAAGGAGATATGACTGTAGCGCCCTTTGGAGTCGTCTGGTAAAAGGGCGGGTAGGGAGTGTTACATGAACCAGCTAAATTTATTAAACTCAATCTAATTAATTAAAAGGTTAAAACACAAAAATTAAAAGGGTACTTACTAAACTACTTCATCATATAATTCACTTTGTTATAAAACGATGAATTCCACCATTTATTAGTCAAAAGTGTTGGCAAGTAATATGATTACTTGCATAGTCAGTTTTGTAAAGTTGGTAATGGCTGCCTTATTTACATTATTGTGTTGGTAAAAAATATGAGCCAAAATTAGGCCCAAAGTCTATTAGCAAAGCCTAAGACCAACCCAGTGGTCTATACCAGCCTATGGCCCTAGACGTACATGCCAATTGAATGGCCCAAGATAAGATGGATGAGTCAAAGTGCAAGGCTTTTTTAGTAGATTGACCCAATAGACCGAAGGGCCCAATCCATAGTTTTGGCCAATTAGACTTAGTCCAAACTACTTTCATAAGTCGGTCCATAGGTTCGATCGATGGTCCAGCACCAAGCCCAACCTACGAGGCCTATAGAATAGGCATAAGAGCATACCTTCCTATTTTATTCGTAACACAACCGACTTCAACTCCAATTAGGATTCTTTCCTAAATGGTAGAAGCTGAGTCAAAATATAATAAAAAGCTAATTATTCAAGATCGAGAATCTAGGGGATTAGCCCAATATCTCTTAAATCCGCTGAAACTCAATCTTCCTAGTATAATCAAACTAGGAAAATACCTCAAATCGTAGGATCTTCTTACTTATATAAAGAGTCCTTAACTTTATCGCTAAACACATGCAATACATTTAGAAGGGAGCTCTTGCTTATAGACGTTTCGCTGAAATTCTCTTAAAGACCACATTTTGGGCAACTCGTAGGTCAGACTACGACGCTTTACTGCCTGCATTCTCCTTTGGCACGATTGTTTCTCCGTT
The DNA here is from genome assembly GCA_021234005.1 of Nephelium lappaceum. Lineage (NCBI taxonomy): Eukaryota > Viridiplantae > Streptophyta > Magnoliopsida > Sapindales > Sapindaceae > Nephelium > Nephelium lappaceum. The sequence goes on along the minus strand of CM038007.1, from coordinate 6,322,538 downwards.
GGCTTAACGTCCCATTACAGCTTTATTATTACTGACAGCTAGTCAACGACTTTATTAGCGTCATCATCTTCATGCTAAACTGTCGCCTTAGTCTTACAACTATGTTGTCTACTAGCTATGCCACCATCTCAAGTTGTTATTGACATCGATCTTTTACTTGTTGACCCCTGTTGGTTGACATTTATTGTTTGCTACTTTCTTTGTTTTATTATATGATCGATTTACTGACTTAATTGTTGGAGTGTCTTTAGTTGATATCACACTGGTGTCAGGATCACTTTCTCTCTCCTTTATTTGGTCTGTGTAGGATACAGATTGTTGGGTTTCTTGAAAGTTGACAAATGAAACTTGTTCCATGTCAGTATACTGTAGTTTGACCCTACTACAATTATATATATATGTATTGCTTTTGTTCAAAAATCAATCGAATGAAAATCATAACAGATACTTTTGCCTTGATTTTTATGTCTCTCTATCTCTAGACTTTCATTTCTCTTCCTCAATTTGTTTTTATTTCTTTATTTCACGACAGGTTATCAATGCGATCCAAGTAAATAAATAGATTCTATTATGAGTTATTTACTTACTTCTCATATTTATTTATTTATTTATAATTATTATTTTAGGTTTGGTTATGTCAACTCCATAATGTATTTTACCAACTTAATAAATGTACGAGTCTGCCAACTCAATATATATGTGATTATACTAACTTTATTTATTATTATGCATTATATATGCGGCTTTGTCGACTTTATTAATTGTTATTGTTGTATACTACATGTGTGGCCTTGTGGACTTTATTTACTATTTTTATTACGCATTACATGCACGACTATGCTAGCTCAATAATAATTCGCATTAACAAATTATAATTAATTGCCTTGTTTTTCTTTATCATTACATTTTGTGTATTTATTTTCTCTGATTTATAGTTTATCAAAATCTAAAGTTATGGATTTCAATTAATAGAACTTTGAAGTTCTAGAGTTTAATTATTAAAATCTGAAGTTTGAAATCCATATTATTAAAACTTGAAGTTATCATGATTTTGGACCTAAAGTTCTATATTTGAAATTTTTGAGAACCTAAAATTTCAATATATTCACAAAGGAATTTAAATATATATATATATATTGTATACAAATTTCCTTTGAATATAATTATTATGTTCATATAGTATTTTCCACTTTGGTCATATCACTAATTGTGTTATTTTATGTATATAACTATGTCAAATACTACAAAACTAGAGTTTACTCTAGTTGATATTTCTAGAAAAAACTATATTTCATGGATTCTTAATATAAAGTTGTACCTGCAATCAAAAGACTTAGCTAATACTATTAAAGATAATAATGCAACATCTCTAAAAGATAAAGCTAGTGTGATGATTGTTATCCATCGTCATTTATACGAGAGCCTGAAGACTCAATAACTCATAGTACTTTAAGCAAAAGTTCAATCTAGTTGCAATTAGGTCTAAACTTGAAGGTATTTGTGCAATTTGTCTTACAATTAGTGTAACTTTTTATTGCAACAAATATAGTTATATTTTATTTAGTATTTGATTATTTCATGCATCAAATATGTGATTAAAGGAAACATGTCCAATCGTATTGTACATCAAGTACATGACCGGAGTACAACTTATCTTTTCTTATCATGCACCAAACACAAGATATGTTTACATTCGCTTTTTCCAATCTAATACAATTAAAGGGAAAAATCTAAAACTAACTGTCTGGAATGGTGAATAATCTTAATTCACCCCAACTTTTTAAAATACTAGCTAAAAAAACCATTTGTCGTAAGTTAAAAGTGGTTTCCATCCAAAATTTTAGTGGTTTTGTGATAAAAACACTAAAAGACTAAAATACCATCACCTTTTTATTTAAAAATAATAATAATAAATTGAATATAAATGTAAAGAATAATTAAAAATGGGAAAATGATAAATCTAAAAAAATAAAATTATATTGAAAAATTAAAAATAAATTTTAAATACAATTATAATTAAATAAATTACTTAGTATCTGATAATTAAAACTAAAAAAATAATTAAAAAAAAAATTGAGTACCAAATCTTCAAATTTGAAGATATGGCCTAATTTTCATTAAAGACAAAAACAAAAACAAAAAAACCCAAAAAAAAGCCAAAAAAAAATCATAAAAAAGTGGAAGATCCTAGACCTTTAAAGTTTGAAGATCTGAGTTTCCTCTAAACCAACTTCATTTTTTTTAAAAAAAAAAAAAAAAAAAAGTGGTTGAACCCATTATAAAACCAATGTTGCCACCCATACTTCATCCATAAAACCAACGTCATTATCGCCCACCATCAAACCAACACCGTCGTACCCACCATCAAAACCACCTAACACCACCCAACATAACCATACTTATACTACCTAGCCTTTATACACCCAAATTAACAAAACTCACACTTCATCTATAAACACCAAATTTAGCATCATCATTGTCACACACCCATCCCCATACCACCCAACCATATGCAAAGAGAGAAAGAGAGAGGGAAAGAGTAGGGAAAAGATTCATACTCAAAGGCAAGAAATCAATCATCACAGCCAGCTCTTGAGTTTGTTTTGAACCTAGATCTCATCTAGGATCGAATCTTATATTTTCATTTGGGTTTGAGAAGAAGAATAAGAGAAAAGAAGATGAAGAAAAAGAGAGAGACTATGGCTCATGGAAGAAAGAGAAGAAAATAAACTTTTTACCCTCAATGACCTTTTTACGCTCAAAACTGACGGATCAGTTAGTTCATTGATGGAATTATTATGTCATTTAACGGTTGAGTCGTTTTAACTATTATTTTTAATACCATAGGTGGTTTGATATTATTTTCAATTTCAAAGGCAAAAATAATAATAACCCTACAATTGAATCCAATTTAATACGATATATCAGACAGGTAATGGAAGTGAAAAAACACTTTTGCCATTAATGAAATAATAACAAACTAAAAAAAAAAAAAAACAATAATACAAATAAATTTATAAATTGAAAATAGGGTAAAAATCATTTTGGTCCCTAGTTTTAGAAAATGGTTAAATTTTTAACTATGTTTTAAAAAATGATCAAATCAACCTTAATGTTTCTAAAAATTGTTAAATTAGTCCATCCCATCAATCAATTTTTGGTCAAACCTAATGGACAACATGATGTGCGAGGATAAAATTGTCATTTTTAATCACGCTCGAGAATGGTGACACATGTACGAAATAGATAAATTGAGGAAAAAAATTAAAAATAAATGAAATTAAATATAAAGTAAATTAAAAATAATAAAATAAAAAAGAAATTAAATTTAAAAAAAAAATTGAAAAATAAAATCAGGAATCCAAATCTTTTAAAAATCTTTAAAAAACTGAAAACAAAAACAAAAAGAATATAGTTCTGGGATCCAAATCGTTTAAAACATAATAACATTTTTAGCAGTGGGTAAAAGAAAATAAAAGGCAAAAGAAATTAAGAACTCTATTGCACGCGAAGGACGAGAAGATTCCAATCTTCTCTAATCATGAATGGATCTCCTCTGGAGTGGAAGAGGACTATTGCTAGTGAAGATTTGACAATGAAGAGGCCATATTTGGGGTGGCTTGGATTTTGTTTTTAATTAGTTATTCATAAATATTTAGGGATAGGGCGAGTGTAGCAAAATCGCACATGTGACTTACAACATTTCTATGGTTATCAAAACTTCCCAAGAATGAATGAACATCAATCCTAAACTTCTCATCTCATTATTTTTTCTTGAATCGTGCTCCAATAACCTCTTTGAGAACCTGCCAATATTAGGTAACAAAACATATTTTTTTTTCTCAGTTGAGACTCTTTCTTGATGTTTTGATTACCCAACATGTTCCTTATATTCTTACCTTTGTTTATCTCATAAAAGTGTGTGTGTACGCTTTACAAGGGAAGAGGAAAAAGAAAATGTACTAAAACACTCGGAAAGGGACTTTGTGACATATTATTTTGACTTTCTTAAAAATAACTTAAATATATAAATTCCTTGCTTAGTTTATCATAATATTATATTAGATAAGTCTCTAATTACTATAAAATTGAAAATATATCTAAATATATAAATATCATTTGCCAATTATATGATGTCCCTGAGTAATTATGTGAATAAACACTTATTAGTCAATAGGAGATCGGGTACTGCTCAACTTGCATTGTTACATCTTTAACATTATCTAGTGTTATCGATGCAATGTTATATTTATTGATTTTTCCTAATTGTGCCTTAAGAATCAGAATGAATACTAGATATATAGGATAATAAATTACTCTATTCAAGTATCATTTTATCTTTCGATACATGATCATAATGATTGTGCACACATGTTCGTGATCATATCGACACACAATCATACCTAAAAAGGATGATTATTTCTTATGCACATTCTTTCTAATGTAGTTGGTTGTGTATTTTTTGATCCATTTTAACAATAGAGATTAGAGAGTCAAAGTCCTCATCGAGCATATTTTATAAACTTTGTGTCGGTAGTTTTCTTTCATTATTATATGATTAGTTATCTCTCATTATATGAGTAGAATTTCGGACCGTACAAATAACTATAAGAGTAAATATTAAAGTATGGGCAACACAAGTAGTAGTTTTCTCTCGAAATGAAAGTAAATATTTGAATTGTATAAGTAATGTTTGAACTCGATAGATCCCTACAAAATTCAAAACCATCTTGTCTCTTAGTGGGTGTATTCAATTTAAGATTTTATTAGAATTTAAAGAATTTTATAAGTTTGAATGTATTTAATTAAGATTTCTGAATAATTTATCTAAATTTAGGTGTATTCAATCTAAATTTATATGAAATTTATTGAAATCCATATAAATCTAAGTGAATACAATTTAGATTTGTTTGAGTTCTATTAAAATCCATATAAATTCAGATGTAATTAATTCAGACTTTTAAGAAGTCAAAATAAATTTAAATGTTTTAAAAAAGTCATTGACTTTATAGATTTTATATATGTAAAAAATTTTAATGAATTTGAAAGTAAAATTTGGAAATAACAAAAGTCTATCACATATTTTGTCCTACATCTAAAGATTTCATTAGATTCCATAAAAAAATTTAACAAAATCTACATAGAATCTATAAAGTATATAAATTTTATTAAAATCTATCATCCAAAAAAATTCATCAAACTCTAATAATTTCTAAATTGGATAACCTTCCTTAATGAAATAAATAAATAAATAAATACATGACCAGGACGTCACTTCCTGTGGCATCGGCATCAGATGAACCCTCTCTAGCGTACAACAATAACGCAAGCTGTTTCCAAATAATTTCACGAATGGACGAACATGATCAAATCCCCAAATGTGGGCACCACCAAAGTTATGACACGTGGCGAATTCCGATTGCATGACCATCAAATTCCCTCCTCTACCCTCAACCACTCTTCACAGCGCTGCGCCCCCTTCCCTTCAACGAGAGTCAAGACTCCTCCTCAGCTTTGGATCCGCACCTTGTGCTGCGTTGTCGAGCCTCAGGCGCGGTTCCGAACCTCAGTTTTGCTCCTCTGTTCGTTGAAAATTTCGCACTATTTCGATCACTTTATCTCTCTCTCTCTCTCTGGACTCAAAGAGAAGCCATTCTCTCTCTCGCTCTGTCTCTCTCTCTTCAATCGAAACCCTAAAACTCGACAGATTCCCAGCATCGGAGGATCGGTTTCGAGCTTCGACGGAGGTCTATCGACATCATTGTGAGTGCCACGCCTTGTAATTTCTTCTCTAGAAACCCTAATATTCTCTTCCTAGCGAACCAACTACATTCAGAACCCGAACTCTGAATCTAAGCTAGGGCACTCGTAGATTCTATTCTTTGCTTTCTATTGTATCAGAGATTTAAGCGTGGTTTCGTCTTCTAATTGTCTCGTTTTTCCTTTCTGTTTTTCCCGATCTTATGTGTTTTTTCCGTACGGTTATTGTGAGATTGACAGAGTGAGGGTTTAGAAGTTTATAACTTGTTTGGTTGCTGAGAAAAGTGGAAGAAAAGTGAAAGAAATGTGGTCTTTTGGCCTTGTGTTTATGCTGGTATGTGGTTTTAGGAGCTCTGGTTCTCTCTCTAGATATTTATATCTAATCTTAATGTGAACAACGTTGAGGTTCGATTTACGCGTTGTTCGGAATTTATTGTCATGGTTAGGTTATGACTGCAAAAGTAAGCGTGCGTGTGTGTGCATGAGAGAGTGAGAGAGAGAGAGAGAGAGAGAGAGTGAGTCTCATATAACCTTGTTGATGCTTCCATATTTAAGTGATATAGATTTGGTGAATGATTGTTCTTTGTATGTTGTTTATTGTATCTTGTTTATTTTCTGTCTTTAAACCGTAACTTGTTGTTTGGTAGTCAGAAATTTAATCATATGGATCAATGCGCCGCCTTAATGAATCGATTGCTGCACTATCTTTATTGCTTGGTGGGAATTACTATTTTTTTATATGGTTAGCTCCGCTACATTTAATTTTGGCTTGTGAGTATGAGAATCTTGTTTTAAATCATGCAACTGTTGAGCTCGTGTCAATGTTATTTTTAGAGTAATGAAAATGGATTAAGAAACATGTGATGGGTTATTGAGTTTAGATTTTGCATTGACAGGCGAGGACTAATTGTGCTTAGAAGTAGAGGTTGAAGTAAAAAATAAACAAGTGTTAATAATGTTTACATTCTTAACTAGTGATTCATGGACTCTGTATGCCTAAGGATAAAATAAAATCCGAATTTTGACTTCAATAATTGCCATCAGTGACCATCCGACAACTAACTGACTGAGCATTGTCATTAATATAGTCATTTTATTTATGGTGGACACTCAACATATGGTAAATTTTAGACAAAATATTATGTGAATTTACATGCAATCAATTGCAAGTATTCTGGAGTTTATTTGTAGCTAATGGAAATTAATGGTAAGATCAGGTTTTTTACCACTTCATTTTGTGTCCTAGAATTGTCAAACAACGGTTGACATTCTACAAAAGGATTTTGTGAGTTGTTTTCAATGTTCTGAAATAGGCATTGTGTGATGCTTCATCAGTATCTTTAGGCATGACTGTATGAACACTTTATTTATTTGGTTAATTCTTCTATTGTCATTTCGTTTCTTAGATCACATGCACTGCATCATTGGTTAGACTATATCAGTTGGGCTATTTTCTTCAAGTGGTCTCATACAGGTAATAAAAGGTGGTAAAGAGCTAAGGAAAAGGAGATAATTAGGGTGTGTTGATCTTGTCTTGAAGTAGAGTTTGTGGAAGTTTTCCTATGTTCTATTGTTCTGTGTCCTGAGCAACTGAAAATTGAATAAAACGGAATAGAAAGCATGCGAGGGTGCAAAAATAGAGACCTCGAAGCTGGTAGAGTTGTAACATGCTTTTATAGTAAAATCAGCAATTATGACTCCTTCAGTTGCAGTGTTGCACATTGGGGTCCATAGGAAGGCCTTATTGACTGAGGTTGTAAATTTTATCATAATGTTTCAGTTGCTGCCACTGTAATGAAAGGGTCTTTTTTGGCCTAGATTTGAGGATAAGTTGAACTTTTTGAAACCACATTTTGCATAGTGTAAGTTCAAGTAGGGAGTATGGAAGAGCACATTTAATTTGGCCAGATTCTGTGGCATAATTTTGATTTGTTGTTGGTTTTTGGGGATGGAAAGGGGTTTTTGGAGTAACCAATCTGTTGGAGCTGCTGCCCATGAGTTGCTTTTCTGCCCCTATTTCATGTTGCTTTCAACAGAGATTCGATGTAGCATGTAGGATCATGAATTAGCTCCAGAAGTTGGTGTACTATGTACTCTTCTCATTTAGATTGCAACATATATAATGAATTACATTAAAATTTTCTTGCTTATGTCAATCCTCCTTGGTTAGAGAGGAAGGGTTTCCTGGCTTTGTCTAAAAGCAAAAAAAATGATGTGATTTGTCCTATGGTTCTGAGAATTACCGAAAAGAAGAATTTTTAGATTGTATACTTTTTGTATAGCTCAAAGCTTGTCTAATCGCGGGAGGAAGAAATAAAGCCTGTTGCAGTGCATAAGCTGTAGCTTGTAATCTATTACACTAGCACCCTAAATTCACCATTCTCACGAAACTGGTCAAATGCACGTCATATTTACTTTACTGTAGGTTTTAGAGTTACTTATGATTTTAGTTTTTTGTGCATAGGTACTCTAGTGTCATTACTTTATCATGTCACTTAATTGTTATCTTGTATTGAACATTGTGCTAGTTTTGAACAGGATAACATTCTGATTGTTGGGAGCTTGGTAGTTGGGAGGGACAATTGAATGTACAGAAAAGAGGTGTGTTTCTGAAAATACATGAAATTTGAAAAAGAAAAAAAAATTAGTTCCTTTATGCTGTTAATGAAGTTGTACTAGTATGTAAGTTTTGATATTTCTTAGTGACTTTCTAGGTGACATTTTTCTTTTAACAAGAATCTAGCCGCTGAAAATTTGTGGGGTGGATTATCTATGCCTGGCAACGAAGTAGGAGACAGGATCCACAATTTTTTTGGCCAAGAAAATTTGTCCCAAGGCCAGCATCACTCACAGGTTGTTGAAGGAACCTGGTCTGGCTTAAATAACAATCCGTGGATTGGAAGCCAGAGACAGATTGGTGGACCTCTTATTTCCAATTTGAAGAATTATAGTGTACAGCAAACAGGTAGCAATCTCACCAATCCTAATTGTTTGCTTTCACTTGGCTTATAGTAATTTGAGTTAGTTACAGATGCATATTCTTGTCCCTCTGTCGTCCTCCTCTTATTAGTGTTAGACATGTTCACATATTGCTTGATTTGAAGTTTTTTTTCCTCTCTCTCTCTTTTCTTTCTTTTTGTGTGTGTGTGTGGCATGGTACCCAGCCATTTACCATTTTCTCAACATAATTTTCTATTTTTTTGGCACTAGCTGATTCTGATAGAGGACATGGGGGTCAATCCTCAAGCTTGCAGCATGGCTTGAACTTCACACAGTCAGCTTTGAAGCCTGAGCTTGCTAGAAGTCAGTCTCAAAACCAACAACCGAATCTGAATGGCTATATACATGGACATCAGTCATTACAGACGAGGCAGAATGAATCGAACTCTTTGGGAGTGGATACAGAATATAATCGGCATAATTTAACTTCAAGAGGTTTGCCTGTTCTTGACTCACAATTAGGAAATGGTCCTGAGCAGGACAAGAAAAACCCTGTAAGGTTGGAATCTACTGAATCTCCAGTTAATTATGATTTTTTTGGAGGTCAACAGCAAATGAGTAACCAACATCCTGGTATGCTGCGATCTTTACCAAGGCAGCAGTCGGGGATTAATGATATGCAGCTACTACAGCAACAGGTTATGCTAAAAAAGTTCCAAGAACTTCAGAGGCAGCAACAATTGCATGGTCCACAATATCAGCAACATGAATCAAGGCAACCGAATTCCATACATCAGGTTTCCTCTGTTGTTAAACAGGCACCTGGTAGTCAAACATCAGCTCTTATCAATGGCATTCCTATGCAGGATGCATCTAATTATTCGTGGCAGCCTGAGCTTATGGCAGCCAATGCAAATTGGCTGCAGCATGGTGCCTCTCCAGTTATGCAAGTATCCACAAATGGACTTATATTTTCACCTGATCAGGGTCAGATACGTATGATGGGGGTTCCTCAGCAGGTTGATCAATCCCTTTATGGTGTCCCTATCACTAATACGAGAACTAATTCAAGTCAGCATTCTCCTACTCAGATGGAAAAGCCTACAATGCCGCAGATATCTGCAGGTAGTAATTCCTTTCCAGGTAATCAATTTGCTGCTTTTCCAGATCAAGTTGGCATACAGGAGGGAACTATGGTTTCTAGGCAGGGCTATCAGGGGAAAAATATATTTGGGCCTGCTGCGGGACAAAGTTTAAATAGTGGACTGAATTTGGAGAACTTGCAGCAAATGAATGCTCAGCAAAAAGGTGCATCCACACGCGAATTTCATGAGAGGCAAGAGTTTGTCAGTCCATCAGAGGCATCCCAGGAGAAAACGGCCATGCAGGTTGGTCCCTCACAGAATGCCGCTGCCCTAGATCCAGAAGAAGAGAAGATTTTGTTTGGTTCTGATGACAATGTGTGGGAGGCCTTTGGTAGGAGCACCAACATGGGGTCAGGATGCACTAATTTGTTGGATGGTACTGATTTTCTTGGTGCACTTCCTTCGATACAAAGTGGGAGTTGGAGTGCTCTTATGCAGTCTGCTGTAGCAGAAACTTCTAGTGCAGATACTGGGATAGAGGAAGGATGGAGTGGTTTGAGTGTCCGGAATAGTGAGCCTTCGGCTGCTAATCAACAGCCATCATATGTCAATGATGGAAGCAAACAGCCATCAGCTTGGACTGATTATGATTTGCAGACTGTCTCTGCTCTGAGCCCTAGACCTTTTCCAGTGTCTGTTGATGCTAATACAAATATTAATTATCCTAGTGTTTCTGGCGTTCAGCAATCAGGGCTCAAGACTTCTCATGAACAAAGTGAGCGGTTGCAGAATGATTCTTCTCAGAGATTTGTTCAGCAGTTCTCAGGAGAAGGAAACAAATGGTTGGATTGCAGCTCTGTACAAAAGCCAATTGTTGAAGGCAGTCATTTTTATGGAAATATTGCTCATCCTTCAGACACTGAACTAAATGTGAAGGGCGCTTCAGCTTCTTGGATCCATCAAGAGAGCATGTCCTCTTATAATTCCAGTGGCCAACCAAGCAATAGGCCAAATGGTTGGAACTTCATCGATTCTGTTTCGCCTGGTGGGGGTGCCACTTTAAAACATCAGGGTGATGAAAGCTTGCTGCAGCCTGATTACAGTGGTGATCATAGAAGTGCGATGAATGAGAAAATGGGTCATGGTACTGGTATATGGAAGACCAGTTCTGTTTCTAATGTGAATGAGCATGCTAGCTCTGTTATAGGACACTCACAAATAAACAAGGAAGATTCGGATTTGAATAATGCTACGGCAGTATCAGATTCGAGTGCTATAAGGGCTAACCAAAAAACTAGTCAGCAGCTTCCAAATCATAATCTAAATTTCTGGAAAAATGTTAATTCTTCTGTGAATCCTAGACTAAATGAGGTGCCAGGAAAATATCAACATCATCTGGATAAGACCCCACAAAATATTGAGTCATCCGGAAATAAAGGCCCAAATAATGGGGGAATTGAACGTGAGACTGAGAATTCTAATATCAAAGAAAAGTCAAGTGACAGTCTTCATTCTAACATATCCCAGAATACCTCCGCTGCTGGATTGAGAGAAAATGTTTGGTTAGATGCAAGTGAACCATGTACTTTGCCTGGAGGAAAACAAAAGTCATCTGGTCAAGTTGGCCGGAAACCTTTGGGAACTCGCAAATTTCAATATCATCCTATGGGAGATGTGGAGATAGATACGGAACCTTCTTATGGAATTAAAAGTGTTGCACAATCTCAGGCCATGCCCCAGCATGTTTCTCGAGGATTACCAGGTCATGACCCAGCATATGTTGGGCAATCAAAATATTTTGGTCACATTGCAAAAAATTCTATGGACAACGATAAGGTAATTGTGCAGCATTATTGCTAATGAGAATATAGCAGTGTTTTGTCTTTTCCTAAAGTTAAATGATTACCCACCTCTCAGCTCCCATTTTATTGTTTCTTTTAAATTTTATTTTCTTTTGCCAAAGTCTTAAGAGAGTTTAATTTTCTCAACGTATGTTGACAGGTTCGCTTGCCTGGATTTCAAGGAGACACGAAATACAGAGATGAGATACCTTCAAAGGGCATGCATCCAGGTTCCATACCTGTTACATCTACTCCCACTGAGAGATCTGTTGATAACTACACCAAAAACAAGACTGCTTCATCAAGGTAGTTAAAAGTTTGATACTTTTAACCTATTTGCCTATAGTCATTTTATTATAATAGTAGTAGTAGTGGCAGACTCCTTACATGGCTCTTCAAATTTGTAGCCCAAAATTAAAAAGGAAAAAAAAAGATTTCTTTTAATTTTTATTTGTTTCCTTTATAAAAATAAAAATAAAAATAAAAAGCTTATAGAAACCTCATCTGGCAATTTTTTCAAGTTTACAGCAATCCAAGAGTGAACTTGTGTGTCCTTGTGTGGCTTTTGCAATTAGCTTTATCCTTTGTATTTTTATGATTTGAGTGGGATGTTTTCAATGTGACAACTGTTTGCAGTCAAAATATGCTTGAGCTTCTTCATAAGGTGGATCAGTCAAAGGAACATGGCTCTGCAACACCCTTCAGCTCTTCTGATCGCAATCAATCTGAGATGCCGGAAGCAGAAACCTCTGATGGGTCTGGTGGTCATCTTCAGCATCAGTCTTCTGCTTCACAAGGTTTTGGGTTGCAGTTGGGTCCACCATCTCAACGGATGTCCCTCCCTGATCGTGCCTTATCTTTTAAGAGTTCCTCTCAGGCTGTTAAATCTCCAAGTTCGGCTTATGTTGCTACTGAGATGGGAAAAAAGGGTCATACATGGTTGGCTTCTACTGCCTCTGATCAGTCCTTGCATCCTTCCCAAGAATCATCTCAAGCTGATTCTAGAAATAAGATTTCTGGTAATTCGGGGAACGTTTCTGCTGGTTTTCCTTATCCCAGAAGTCAGAACCAGCAAATGAGTGGTGCAGGTAGACAAGTAACGCAAAGTCAGTCTGTCAATGTAACTTTCGATAGGTTTGTTTCCCAATCAAAACATATTGACAATTCTTCTGAGAGGCTTCAAACTAGTCAATCAGCACAGGCATTGGTACCTGCCATGTCTAAAGGCAATCTGCATAGTGAACTTGCTTCCTCATCAGAAACATCCCAGCCATGTGATAACAATCAAAACTCTGTTAGAGTTTCTACCCAACCATTTCCTGTGTTGGAGGCTATGCCTGTTTCTCAGCCTTCTGCTACTCCTAGCTTGTCTCAGCAGGGTGCAATTTCGAAAATGTTACCTAATGCATGGGCTGGTGTTTCAAATCAACAAAATTCATCAGTTGCTCAGGCTTCTTCGAATTTGTTTAAGTCCTATCCTCAGTCTATTAATTATGTAGAAAAACCTTCCTCTGGCCCGTTGAAACTAGAGGATCAAACTGCTCGAAAAGGAGATAATGGCCCATCTGGGTTTGCAGCATATTCTTCCAACATACAAGGCTATGTTGGGAAAGAGCACGCTATGAGAGAGCAACACGTATTATCTGAGAGTGATGCAACGCAAAAGGTGGGTGCCACAAATTTGCCAGGGAAAGAATCTGTTGTCAACCATCTTTCGGATGCAGCTCTTTCGAATTCTACCACTTCTCAAAGAGATATTGAAGCTTTTGGTCGTTCTTTAAAGCCAAATAACTTACAGAACAATTATTCGTTGCTGCATCAAATGCAGGCCATGAAAAGTACAGAAGCTGATCCAGATAATCGGACCGTGAAGAGATTTAAGGGTCCAGAGTGTGGTCTGGATGTTCAGCTGGTATCTTTACCGGGAGCACAGCAGTTATCTTGTGGACCCAATGCCATGATTACAGATGCATCAACAAACTCACTTCCACCAGGCGATTCTACGATGCTGAGCTTTTCGGCAAAGCCAGGGGATAATCATGGGACAAATGCATCTACTCATGATACACGTTCATTTGGCCACAATGATTCACAAAGTTTAACCAACAGTTCTGGTACAGTTGCCGGTAGAGGTGAGCAATCTCAGATCAGTCCCCAGATGGCTCCATCCTGGTTTGATCAGTATGGTAGCTTTAAAAATGGGATGTTGCCAACGTATGATGTACGGAAAATTGCTGCTATGAAGAATATGGAACAACCTTTTGCTGTTGGAAAGTTTTCTGATGGATTGCAGGTTGGCCAGTCAACAAGACCAAATGTTGTTGCTGATGCTAGTCAGCTTCTTAATGTCCAGCATAGTCCCGTGTCACTGTCTACTGAGCATCCTTCTTCCCCTCAATTATTGCCTCCAGCTATCACCAATCGAAATTCGATTCTTTTGAGACCAAACAAGCGTAAAGCTGCCACATCTAAACTTCTGCCCTGGCATAGAGAACTTACGCAGGGTTTCCAAAAGCTTCAGGATATCAGGTAATTAGGATGAGCACATAAAAAATCGCTTAAATTTTTCACTTTTTTTTTTTTTTTTCTTTTTTTCAATAATCAAAATTTGTTCATTTCTGCTAGTTGTTTGAGTGTCTTTATAGTTGAAATAGAAAATTATGATGTTATATTGTTAATGAGGCAATTATTTACAATCCCTTATATTGTTCTTATAAAGCTCTTTGGTTTGATCTGTTTTATGCCTTCTTTTTCTTTAAATATTCAAAGATCTGTTATTTGCAGCATGGCAGAAATAGAATGGGCTCAAGCAGCAAACCGATTGATGGAGAAGGTCAGCTTATAGTTTTCTGTGTTTAGTCTGTGTTGTTTGGGGGTTCCAAGTCCAACTGTAGTCATGCATTATTAATATATTATAGTTCTGAAAATGTTCTAAATATTTTGATTCTGATGGTAGGTGGAAGATGAAACTGAATTGATTGAAGATGTGCCACCAATGCTTAGATCGAGAAGAAGGCTTGTTCTGACAACACAACTCATGCAGCAACTGTTTTGCCCTCCTTCGGCAAAAGTTTTGTCTTTGCAAGCTATTGCACACCATGAGACTGTGACCTACTTTGTTGCCAGATCTGCATTAGGAGATGCATGTAGCAGTGCATCTTCCTCCAGAAGTGATCCTTCTTTGCATCCCGACGGTGGACATCCGTAAGAATCACTTTTTCTTCTGTATTATTAAGGTTTTCTTGTTATTAGTGAGGGATAATATTCTGTACGCCCAATTAATCTGATATGAAATACATTTTTAGCCTCTCTAGGAAGCTCCAAACCTCTGAGAGAATTGGTGATCAGTATATCTCAAAAGCCATGGGAGACTTTATTGAGCGAGCAAAGAAGCTGGAAGATGATTTGTTAAGGTATTTTTGGTTTCTTATCTTTCTTTTTGATATTCTTATCTCTTTTTTTTTTTTTTCTCTTTTTTCTTTTTCTTTTTTAACTTCTCGAAGACTCTTTGATAATGGTTTCAAATTCTTATATCAAAATGGTTACCTGCTTAACTTGTCAGTGAATCTTGAGGTTCAAATTGAAGATTTTTCCTTCATATACCACAGATATCATACACCGATGTAGAACCAATATCAGCAAAGTAACTCAATGGAAAATTAGGGTTTAGAGAAAATAGAAATTAGAGGAAAGGGGGCATACTATAGAAGAAAGGCGAGAAAATTATAACAAAAACAGAGGCTTGAATATAGGATGGGTTCAATTTCATTATGTAATTAAAGTCTGACTAAGCAATCAAACATAGGCCTCAATTTGTGGAGACCAAACCACTCCAACTAGGAAATAAACGAAGTCCTAAAATGAATAGGAAACCAATTTCCAATATAATCAACTGCTAAAAGGAAAATGAAACCTAAAATAAAATAAATTCTAAGATTATTTCCTAATTAATTCTCCATCCCACACGTTCATGCATTGAATTTAACTTATTTGTTATTGCAGGGGATGACAAGGAGTCATGAAATGGTTTGTTTATCTATAAAAGGATACTATGGTCCTTAGTTTCACAGAGTGACATTAAAAGTTTCACCTGGCTGATCCCAATTTATTAGGACAAGCATTGTTTGATTGGATTTCTTTTCCCTGTTCAGGTTTAGTCCGTTATGTGGAATATTGATACTGGGAGGGCATTTTTCATGCTCCAGTGATGTTTTGGTTGATTAGGTCATGTATATATGCTTTTTGCATGGAACATACCAATTCTTGGTGAAAAGTGAAGTAGGAGTTTATAGCTACCGGAGGTCCATGGCTTGATGTTTTACTAGCGTTGCTCATGAAGTAGGTGTAATTGGATAATGTTTACAAAGTAAACAGTTAAGAGGACTATAAAAATTCCATAGCTCCATGGCTTCATGGAGCTATGGAATTTCTCTTGAGTTACAGTTGCTCAGTGATCTGTGCTAGTCTCGGAAGAGGGGGAGGAATGTTGGGGAGGAGGGGAGGTACTCGTTTGGGTACTTTGGCATGTGCTTTTGGTCTTCGTCTTACATTATATCAGGATTTTTGTAGGGATTAATAATGCTTTTAACCCTTTGAATTGTCACTTTTCATGGTTGCGTGCTCTTGTTGATGTTGATAAACCATTTAAATTGCCCTAAATATATATCTGTTATGTAAATAGTTTCAATATATCTCATGCTTTGCCTTGCTTCCATGTTATGCAGACTGGACAAGAGAGCCTCAATTTTAGACTTGCGAGTGGAGTGCCAGGATCTAGAAAAGTTCTCTGTTATCAATCGTTTTGCCAAGTTTCATGGTCGGGGACAAGCTGACGGGGCCGAGACCTCATCGTCCTCTGATGTATCTGCAAATTCTCAGAAATTCTGCCTCCAGAGATATGTTACTGCGCTTCCAATGCCTAGGAACCTCCCTGACAGGGTACAATGTCTTTCACTTTGATCATTAATTAATTGATTTTTCACTTTTTTATCAAATGTCTCCCTTGTCCCTCATGATTCTCATGTCTATCTTCTTCCAATTTAAAAACTCGGCATGTTCTCATAATTGAACCACACAAATGGGGATGTAGGAGAAGGATGTCTCCTTAAAAGCAGTGGAGGCTATTTTAGATTTTCGTATAGGCCATTGATGTCATTCTTGAGAAATATTAATTGGTCTTTGTATAATTCTTTCAAAGTGTAGAGAGAAACTAGGGCCCGTGATTATTATTATTTTTTTTTTCAGTAAATTGGAAGAGCAGAAGGTCTTTCTGCAAAGGTGTTCTCTCATAGATAAAATTCCTGGAAAATTATCTGTATTCTCACAATCAAGGCATTTAATCATGGGGTTCATTTTATGGATTAAGGTTTTTTACCTTTCTTCCTTTCTTTCATGCATTCTTTTGTGAGGGTGGAGGGAGGTGAGGTGAATTCTTGGCCCAAGATCTTGAAATGCCAGTTTTACCACAAGAATAGGCTATTAAACCTTTTTTTTTTTCAATGATTATATCGTTTGATGCCTTTTGGAACTGCTATGAAAAATTGTAATCCTTTTGGCCTGAATTTAGCCTAAATGAACAAATATATAGTAATAAGATTTAATGAAAGTGCAGAAATCTTATTGTTTCTCATTCTGAAAATATGTAGCTCTACCTTGATCTAATTTAAATTTTGTTGTGCACACCATAAATCAGTGACTATCTTTATCTTTATCGAGTCCGTTATAGAATATATTGTGGTCTGTGTGTTCTTGTCCTTCATTTGTGATCTATTTTGAGGTCTAAAGGTTTATTATATGCTGTCCGATTCTTGGTCACACAACCATGGCCTTGAAGCCTAGTGGCATGGACCTCCTTAAAAATTGCGAAGAGGTGTATCCAATCCAGGTTTGGGTGGGTGGGAGTTTTAGGGAGGCGGAGTCATGTAGCCTTGCCATTGTACAAAGCTTAAATGGTTAGCTCGGGTTGAATATTCTGAAATCTGGGTCAACTTTTGAAATACTGGAACGTGCCCTAGTTTTCTTGTAACGCAATTGGGACACAAGTAGCCTTGTAAGCTTTATGGACCCAGGGTATAGTTGTTGTGTTTGGGCATAGTTTTCTTTGCTTGTGTCTCCTTGCTTTAAGTGGATAGAATGAACTTATAGTTTTGCAATTTTCTGACTTAATTTTGAGTTCAGGATTTGGTATTCTAAGATTTTGCAAGTCTGACCCAGAATCTATTCTTTGCCTTCCTCATCTGATTGAGTAGAAGTTTCGTCTTTTGGGATGGCAATAATGCACCAGGTGTCAAAGCAAATTGGTATTATAATTGATCTTGGGGATTGGATATTTTGTTTTTCATCTTATGTTTTGGCTCATTGTTTCATGCCTTGGGTTTTATGTGAAAGAAAAGTCTGTAAATACATATACTATTGGCATGGTCTCAATTCACTGTCTATAATTAGGCTCCTATGTGCTCCTATGTGCCATTTACCATCACATGGTTATTTTCGTCATATTTAATTATTTAATTCTACCAAATTATCGGTTCTAGATTGATTCTTGCCTGACCAACATCTAATTAGGATTTTTAAAATGGAATTACAAATAGTTTTCTATTACGGTGAAGTTGAGCTAGACTTCATGGTGAGCTGATACTTAGAAGTCACTTTTACATGTTGGCATGGGTTATTCCTCTCCAAAAAACTCTTTTGCAAATGTGTATCAAATTTATTCCCTACCTTAGGGTCTTAAACATACTAATAGGTCAGTTTAATTTGCGTACGTATTACATAAAGTTGAGAAATGACTGTGGCTTGGATTTCAGGATGTTATTCTTTTTCGGCTCTAATCTAATAAGTTGATAATATTAATGAGATGTATTGTTTCCAGTTTTTTTGTTATGCGCCCAAGGTTGCTTTGACTTTAGCCTGCGTTGAACTGGTTGATTGTTGTTTTCCTTTTCAATTTCTTCCTATGGAACTCGAATCTGTTCATTCATTGCTTCTTCAAGTTGAATCTGCACAGCAAAATGGAAAATTTGCATGTTGTGGTTGATTTATTAATATTGTGTGCATGTTTTTTTTTTTTTTTTTTTTATTTCTTGGTTGCCTTTTTTTTTAGTAGTCAGAGACATTTTTGACTTGGAATAAGTTAATTCAATCCACGTCAACTTTACACGAGCGAGTCGTGAAATCTGATGTTTGGCCCCGGAGTATATTAATCTTTCCAGAAAAAGCGAGAGAGAGGATTTGATTATTACATTTAATTTTTGTTTAATTTGATTGATAAGGGTCTAAATTAAGTTTTAATTTGTAATTTGACATGCCAAATGGGAAATTTTGATGGTAGGTTTTTTAGTAAGTATAATGAAAGTCAATAGAGTTAGATGCTATGATAATGTTTCTCACTTAATCAATTATCAAATATTGTTTGATATTACCTCAAGTGGTTAAGATTCAAACATTGATACATTGATACTTTAGAATGTTCAGGCACTTTATCCATCTTGCAATATCAGAGTTCACTACGTAGAAGCAAAAGCCAAGACTGGTCTGACAAATAAGACGGAATTAAAAGGAGAAAATCTTGGAGGTTAAGGAAATCTGAGTAAATAAATGCTCACGTATTGCAATTTAAAAAAGGGAAAAAAAAATTGATGGGACAAATACAACTTAAGAGGCTTCAAATGTAAATTAGTTTCACAATACGAGACGCAATTGGGGACGTGAGTCGATACCGCCCAAAATTTTCTGGTGTTAAGAGGCCACAAATACAACCGAGAGACGGGAATAGTTGTAAACGTTTACTTTGCCTTGATCATGTTTGTTTTTTAAGTTCTCTCGGCAAACATTCAGACAGAATATTTTTTAATGCTCTCAATGAATGGCTCAGTTCGGATCATCATTTATGTAGCCCAAAAATTTACTTCCAAATTAAGAAATACTTATTCCCACATTAATATAAGTCGCTCAATTAGGCTTGGTAGGATTTAAATTCCAATCAGTAAAATTGACGAGAAGTTATATAATCATTTATACTAGTTAAGAACATGGAATGTGGAACATGGCATATTTCATGAAAGGAAAGCAAGTTTTGTTGTTTAAACTGTTTCAAACAAATCAATACCAGAAACAAAATCAAATTCATCAAAACTCAATCTCGAAAAAATTTTATGCAGTCTAGTTAACTCAAAATTAGTCTCTAGCAATCTTATGATTCTTCTGCCTAGTCAATGAATAAAAGAAGATAATAAGAGAAGAATAATTTTAGATGCTTAGATGGAGAGCTGATCATACTCATGATGAAGAGTTGCTTAAAGCATGCAATGGGCATTGAGCATGTAACGTATATGCCTCTTTTGCAAGTCGTTAAATTATCAAATGTTATAAAATCAATAAAAGAAAACTGATGAGTAGAAATAATAGAATATATGTAATTGATAGCATATGAGATATAATAACAAATAAACAAATGAATATAAGGTGAGAGGGTAGAAGAGAAGAATGCAATATTTACTTAGTGCTTTAACTGAATATAGAGAAAGAAAAAATTACATTGATGCAAAGTGAAGCCTACATATTTATAGACATTGAGGTACCAAGGCCATCGCCTTCAACAATAACAAAAAATTAGCTTTACTTAAATAGGTGGGTAAATCCATTGGTATACGACATTCTCCTTTGGATTTATACTTATTTAAGATAGATTGTCTTATTAAGAATTATATTAATAAAACCTAATGAGATAAAATTTGATCGAAGGGAATATGCAAAACTCTAAAAAGAGTTGCTATACTCCAATGAAACTTATGCGAAGTTAATTATCTAAGATTGTCATATTTGTTTTGATTTAACAAAATGTCAACGCCATTTGTACAATTTTACCTTAAAAAGCTTATACACTATATGACCCATTCAAATAAATAAAAAAAAAACTTCTAAATTTTGTTATATTATAGTTTTGTAATGAAATATTATTTAGATTTGACTACTTTATTGATTAAGATGTTATAAAGGTGATTATTGAAAAATATTTAATAATCATTATTAAGGGGTAATCTTATTCGACCAGTACCCAGACAGTGAAGTAGCCAAGCCCGGGTGGTGAATTAACAGGTTTTAGTGGGGTGTATTTAGCAAAGCGATGCCGATTTATACCGTTTTGAGACAGAGAGAGAGAAAGATCGAAAAATGTCTTCGCACAACAACTCATCGTCGGCAAACGATCCACGTCAACCATCGTCGGCGAAGCCATTCGTGCCGCCGTCAGTTTCGGCTCAAGATCTACCGGTTGACTACTCCGGTTTCATCGCCGTGGTTTTCGGGATTGCCGGCGTCATGTTCAGGGTCCGTTTTTGCTTTGGTTTTGTGGATCCAAACAAACAATTTTGATTGATTAATCGCTTACTGTTTCTTTGTTTGCAGTACAAGCTTTGCTCCTGGCTGGCCATCATATGCTGTGCGCAATCGCTGGCCAACATGAGGAACATCGAGACTGATCTCAAACAGATCTCCATGGCCATGATGTGAGCTTCCAAATTCTCTTACTCTACACGCTTTTATTCCTTTCAGAGTTATAATTATTTGATGGTCAAAATTGTTGCTTTCAAGGAAAATTTTTATGGTGTAAAATAAAAGAGCCTACTTTCATTAACCTAGTTTATGTGTGTGTAGAGCTTCTATAATCAATACATTCTAACTTTTAAATTGTTAGAACCATTAATCTCAGCTATTCATTGCATTTGAATTAAATAGAGGAAAGAAATATTATTAGGAGAGAGGATATAATGAATAACTGGAATTAGTGGTTTTGATAATTTAAAAATTAAGATGCATTGATCATAGAAACTCTGTATGCATGTGTATGTGTGTTAATATATTTGTATGAAAATTATTAATTGTGGACATTTGCATTTTGTAAAGGACGAGTGTCATAACTCTTGCGTTAAAGTTCACAAAATTTGTGTTATTTTACGTTGACGTGTACATTAATCTGTGTTCTTGGACACTAGATTTGTGAAAAATGTGAAGTTGGTGTATTTTTAATGTTAACTTTGTGAAGTTTAACGTAAGTATTGTAACGTTTGTCTTTTATTAAAATATAGATGTTTGCACTTGATGATAATACACATTTTGGATCTTGTAGAAAATATGGATTATGATTTTATTGCTTCTAATTAGGGTGCAGCAACCTCTCATTGTGAAAATTTATATAGGGAGCAACAAATTCTTCTTGCACACAAGACCTTTAACATTCTTTTTATATTCTATGGAATAAATGTATCAAATTGTTAAATCAGTCTTCACACTTTTGTGGACTTTCTTATTGTAAACAATTGATTTATGTGTTTATCGATTTTTTATGCTTGGATAGACGGAACCCAAACCTATTCCCCTTTATCATGGTTTCAAACTAATGGAAGCAAATTTTCTTATTTGGAACATTTAACTAACTGGTTTTTTTCTCTTAGACTATGTAATTATTTCTTAACTTTTATGCTGTTGATTTGGTTCTTATATTAAATTTTTTAGCAAGAGAAATATAAAATTATTTGATGTGCCTTTAACATTTATCATTCATGTGAAAACCATGAAAAGTGAAGCAACAGATTTTAGCATTATAATATATTGATTTTTAAAGTAAAATATACATTTTTTTAAGAAAATATACAATAAGTAAAGGATCTTATGTATAGGGAGCAATATGTATAAATTTTTTATAAAAAATATACAATAAGTACAGGATCTTATGTGTAGGGAGCATTATTGCTCCCTGCACATTTTCAAAGAGCTAGCGTTTAGTAAAATTATGCTTGACCTTTGATATATCCAATGGTCAAACATCCTAGTTTGTTGAGAACTCTTGACACAAGACCTTGTGTGATCTTGGATTTTATATTTTTGTCTTTAACAAAATCTGAATGTTAAGAATCACCTTTTAACCCTATAAATTACTTGTATTAGTTTTACTTGAATCACGTCAAGTTAAGTTAATTATTGACATTAAGAGTTTGTTAAGATGAATATGTAGAAAGCTAGGATCTGACCCTTGAGAATGGTGTGTGTATATATATATATATATAATAGGGTAACGATCAATGGTCCCTAAACATTACACAAACAATCTAACATATATTCTAAACCCTATGATGACATATTGGTTGAGATTGACTTTTAGTTTTTCATAGACAAGCCTTTATCAAATATAAATAAACATCTCTCACTTCTCTCTTCCATACCAGTACCACATTCTCTCTCTATTTTCCTATTCTTTTACCTTCTCTCTCCCACTCCTTGCCTCAACATAAACTCCCAAAAGTCATCTGCTGAAGTTAAAATGGAAAACACAATATAATTAATCACGTGACAACACTTTTGCCTTAAGTTAAATCTTTAGCTCTATCCAATCAAAATACATGATGTCTTCCAATCCAGTGTCGTCATAATTACAAACTGTAATTATGACAATGTAAGGGAAGAGAGGAGAGATAAAGACTTATTATGGTGTATGTGCACTCTTTGTAAAACTATTAGTTTAATCTCAGCCATTGTTGTCTTCATAATTCAATATTCTTGAATAAGTGTAATGTTTTGAGAATTCCAATATAGCCGCACATGCACACACACACACACACACACACAAACCAAATCAATGGAAAGGGTGCTTTTCAATCTACCTCCTTAGAAGGAGGGCTTTACAATCCACCCTATATTTTTTGTCTGGTTGGTGGACAAGCTAAACCATTCAGAGGTGTACTTGTTCTGGAAAAGGGGTAGGGATTTGTCTTTTAAAATTTGATTTGTGGGAAGTTGGGGTTATTCTTTTATAGCCCCTATATGTATTTTTTTAACACGTAATTATATGTCATTTTCTGGATAGGATGATACTTTTATGTCTGAACTGTAATCTGTATAAAAACCATTTTTATATGCTAAAGCTAAATAGTTAGTACAAAACTAATTGCTGTATGCTATGGAACTCAGTTATACTTAAAAAATGGGTATTAACAATTATACTTCTCATCAGGATAGCACAACAAATTGGATCTTGAACTTCTTTTGTCCTGTAATATTCAATACGTATAATTGTTTTTCTCATATCTCTCCTAAATAATTTGCAGTATTCTCATGAATTTTTGTAGCAATCATCATTGAATGTAAAAGTGCAAATTTGTAAACAGTGACTCTTTCTTTTATTTATAGACTTTTGCTATGTTTTCTCCATTTTTTTTTTTTCTGTAAAAAGAACTCTAAAATATAGCAGCTCTATAGCATGTTTACCAAATGAATTTTGTTTTCATATCCTTTCAAAATACTCCTTTAAAAGACCATTTCTTAAAGGTGTGAATGGTTTGTAGGACTATTTCCAGAATTTTTATCAAATAATTGCATCTCTACCTTAGGGGACTGAAAACTAATTGAAGCTTTCATTTAGGGGGGGTGTATTCAATCTAGATTTTATTGGAGTTTTTTTTTTTTAATGATAAATTTTGATGGATTGTATAGATTCCATGGATTCCATAAGATTTGTTAGAATTCTATTTTAGAGTTTGTTGGATTATTTAATGGATTCCATCGGATTTTGTTAGAATTCTATTTAGAGTTTGTTGGATTTTTTATATAGATTTAAATGGAATTGAATATATTTAAATGGAATCGATAATGATTTATCTAGAAAAAATAAATTATATGATGATTAGTATTCTGTAAAACTTGGCCCAACTTTGACTGCCAAGTTATATAAATTATGAATAAGTTTAAATGATTATTTTATTTATATAAATCACATTAATGAAAATTTTGATATTATAATGAGATTTTTTTTTACATCTAATTATTGAGGTCAATTGTTAAATTAAAAAAAAAAATTGCAAGTTTCAACAATCCCAAACTTTTTTTTTTTTTTTTTTAAATCTTAACTGAAAAATATGACAACTATGAAATGATGTGCATTATGGAATTCCAAAGAAACTATTCTTCGTAATTGTTATTGTTGTCATTCTGTGCCCTAGCATCTCTCCACATATTTGTAGCTATACTAGCCCTCCATTGGTTAGCGCTTTCTCGTTGTTGCTTTTACGTTTGAAAACTGCTTCAAATTCCTATTCCTTAATGGGTGGTGATGAAGATGAAGAAGATCCATTATCCAATTCAATAGGAAATTCATCTAACCGACATTCCTTACGAAGAAAATTGTGTAAACACAAGCTAACACTAGATCTGCATGGCGTCCGATATGGGAATAGAGGTGTGGACCTGAAAATTGTGAATCTTGATTTAAATACTCTAAGTATCCTTTCAATAACATTTCTTAGGGAAGAATAACGAAAGTTGAACAACTCAACTTCATTTTTAGGGTCTTGATGACAATTCAAACAGTAGTCCATGTGCTACATGAGTTATTGAAAATGAAGTTGAGTTGTTCAACTTTCGTCATTATTCCCTAACAAATGTTATTGAAAGAATATTTGGTGTATTTAAATCAAGATTCGCAATTTTCAAGTTCGCACCTCCATTCCCATATTGGACACAAGCAGATCTAGTGTTAGCTTGTGCAAGACTGTATAATTTTCTTCGTAAGGAATGTCAGTCTGATAAATTTCCTATTGAATTGGATAATGAATCTTCTTCATCTTCATCACCACCAATTAATGAAGAGGAATTTGAAGTAGTTTTTCAAACGCAAGAGGAACGAGGAGAAAGCGCTAACCAATGGAGAGCTAGTATAGCTACAAATATGTGGAGAATTGCTAGGACGTAGAATGACAACAATGACAATTAGGGAGAATAGTTTCTTCGGACTTCCATATTGCACATAATTTCATAGTTGTTATATTTTTCAATTTAGGATTTTTTTAATTTTTAATCTAAAAGTTCGAGATTGTTAAAAATAACAATGTTTTATGTATTTATTTATTTTTTTAAATTTGTTTTTTATATTCAACAACTGACCTCGATAATTTGATGTAAAAAAAAAAAAAAAAGCAAATATCTTTTATAACATCAAAATTTTCATTAATGTGATATATATAATAAAATAATCATATAAACTTATTCATAATTTATATAACTTGAAGTTGGTCCAAGTTTTACAACATACTACTCATCATATGATTCTTTTTTTTTTTAAAGATAAATCATTAACAATTTCATTTAAATATATCATATGCCATTTAAATCAATGTAAAAAATCCAACAAATTTTTTCTTTTTTCTTTTTTTTGATAGGAAACAACAATTTATAAACTCTGATAGAATCCATTAAATAATACAATAAACTCTAAAATAGAATTTTAACAAAATCTGATGGAATCTATAGAATCTATCATTAAAAAAACTCCAACAAACTTCAATGAAATTTAGATTGAATACACCTCCCAAAACAACAATTGAATAGATAAGAGAAAAGATACAAAACAAACCTTCAATTCACTACCACCAAAACAATACTATGTGAGCTTGTTTCAAGAGGAAAAGAAAAAAAAAAAAAGAACATATGAAATCTAGGAAATCTTTGGAGATAGGGTAAGATTTCAGATGAGTTTTTTTATTTATACCTAGGGTTTAAAAAATCCATCAAAATACAATTTCTACAAAATTATTGATTTTTTGAATACACCTAGACTTAGTTGGATTTTTTAAAAATCTGAATTGAATACATTAAAATTTCATTAGAATACGTACAAATTTAGATTGAATACACCAAGATTTTAATGGATTTATAAAAGGTCTAGATTGAATACACCTAGATTTTTAAAATCCTTTTGAATTCCAATAAACTCCTAAGTTGAATGCACCCCCCTTAGACAATAATTTCTAGGCCTTCCTTTCATTCTTGTTTGCAAGGTGTTAATGCGTATCCTAAAATATATTTTTCTTGCTTCTGGAGTAAAAGGTTAGAGTTTTGTGGTCGATGATAATACAATCAGTTTCTGGGTTTCCCTTTAGCAACAAGTCCACCTCCTAATTTGAGAGTTATTGCCAAGATTCCACCCTTACATATCAGTTCGGTGGATCTAAGCTGATGGCTACTTTGTTGAGAAGCCCAATTGACTCTAGTTCAAGATTTTATTTAATTTAGTTTATCATTGTCATTCAACAAGTTTAGATATTACATTTTTACTTGTCCTTAAGAAAAAAAATTAAACCACACACAACTCACCTCACTACAAAATCAATATTCCTCCTGATAGATTTGTTGTTGCAGCTTATCTTCATGAAATTACTGATGAGGCTTTTATTTCCATAACATTACTCTTGGATCGTTGATAATTTGTACATTATATTACATTGTTGATGAATTGTGTTGTTGAGTCTTGTTCAAGTCTTTGCCAACTTTCACAGCCATAAATTTATTGGAGATTTTTTTTCTCCTGGACTTGGTGTAATATGTTTACTTTTTCTTGTATTGTTCAGTTGGAGGTTTGCAAAATATTAAAAAAGTGATTGAAGATGGTTGCATTTCATTTTCACAAGTCAGGATGGTCTCTATACCTGATGGCTTGCAACCTAAAGATGGCTGAAATGAATATCATACAGATCCATGCTCAGATATATTTGACATTTTATGTTCTAGCTCTAGCAACACTTGCATAGTCATTCATTTACTTGTCTCTGTTATTGTTATTGGGATTGATCTTAATTTTATGGCATACAACCAGGTTTGGTATCATGGGCTTAGCAACAAACTACATGGGGCCTGCTCGCTCAGTCACAAAGAGTTGAGATATCTGGTATTGTGGAGTGGAGACGATAAAATCATGACAGTGCCATGGTATTCTCTTTTTGGTTATTTATGATGATGAGATTAGCTTCACATTTCGTATCATTTGGGTTGTATGGTGAGGTTTTAGAAATTCACTGTAATAATATTAAGGGAGAGTAATTGTAGGTACTGTAATTTTGATTCTTCAATTTATTTATTCCCTGTTACCACCTTTTATTCCTCTCTTTCCGATTTTATAAAATGTTAAGAACTGTTTCAAGGTTAAATTTTTTTTATTGGCCTTTTTTATCACTGGGGCTTAAACACAGATTGGCAACTGCATTGATCTTCTTCTCTTCTCTCTGGAGGACACTTAACCTTGTTATAAAAGGCCATGCTCGCTTTTAGCATGTTCTATAGCACAATGGAAATGTTTTAGCACAAGAGAAAAGTGGCACATAAGAACTTATTTAAGCAATTATGTATTAGCCTTAGCTTGGTTTAGTCATTTGTAGCTGGCAGTGCTAAACTGTGAAGGTAAGTTCCTCCTAGCAGATCAAAAAATATCGGTTGGCCTTCTGGGCATACACAGCCACTTATATTGTCATGTGGCATGAGTCTTTTATATGATTGGAATTCAAACCAGAAGGTATAATTCCAGTGGATTAGACATGGGCACATAAGCATCTTTTCTAGTGTAGAGCGGTAGAAATGGAGCAAAAAATGCATGAAACAACTGCTGTTACGATTTTCTGGGTAAAGAAACTTTGGTTGCATGCCTGCTGAATGTCTACAAATATTTTTATAATTTTGTCATGAGAAGCTTATAGCAATGTCCTATTATGAAACAAACTTGCAACACAACTGCTTCCCCTGAAAAAAATGACAACGCTTGATGGATGAAATTGCTTCCTATTTCAACCTCATGAAGATCTCAGACCACCTGAAAGGAGAGACCAAACTGGAGGGTGGATCTCTTCAGTGGCTTGAATGGAGCCGCCAATGCTTATGTGCTTCTTGTTTCATTTCCAGCATAGGGCCATGTTCCTCCATTTGTGAAATTGTCACATTGCCTCAGTGCTGCTGGAGCCAAGGATACGCTGGTGACTACTGAGTCCAAACATGCAAGAATTACGGAAAAACCAGGATTCGATTTGAGCTTGTGTGAGACGGGTGAAGAGTTAAGTCGAGTCAGGATAGTTTCTGTCCCTAACGGACTGGAAGCTGAAGACGAAAGAACAGATGTTATCAAGCTAAGTGAGAGTATCAATAGAGTCATGCCTGGTTATGTGGAGGAGCTGATCAAGAAGATCAATCACCAAGTGGGTTATCAGAAGATTACTTGTGTGATTGCTGATGCACTATGCGAATGGGCTCTGGAGCTAGCCAACAAGTTTGGGTTAAAAAGAGCTATGCTCTTTACAGCAGCACCGGGAAGCTTGGCCCTGACACATCAAATTCCCAAATTTATTCAGGTTGGCATTATCAATCCGGATGGTAAGTCAGCCTTCTAAATTTTTTTTAGAATAATTGCTGCTATTCATGGAAGTATCTTCAAGTTCATAAATGATGTTATAGCTTAATACTACTGTTTGGTTATCATATTATAAGAATTTTTACGTTTGTTGAGGTTTATCGATATTTTTGTGACTATAAAAATTTTCTTGAATTATTTACATGATCAGAATTAGGTGTAGCAAAAATACAAGCTCATAGTTAATGTAAACTTGTAGCTTTTGTGTGTAGTGGCAATCGTTATAGAAGTTATTTTAAATGGTTTCAGATGACTGCATTTTTCTACATTTTCAATTGTGATTTATAATAGCTCCTGTTGCATTGTTTTTCTGCCGAGTTTGAACTTTATTGGGTTGTGATGATAACTTAACAGAGTGAATGCTGTAGGTACTGTTAGCAAGAAAGAAAAGGTTGAGCTGTCACCAAATCTTCCCCATCTGAGCCCTGCTGAAATCTTGTGGAACAATACTGGACACCCTTCGTTGCAAAAGATCTTGTTTGAATATGTCAAAGCTGTAAACCGAACTGTCAGGTTGTCTGACTGGGTTCTCTGCAACTGGTTTCAAGAGCTTGACCCAGCAGCCCACCACTTGCACCCAGACATTCTGCCAGTCGGTCCCTTACTTTCCAATGGGAACTCCAGTGGAAACCTGTGGTCAGAGGACTTAACTTGCTTAAGCTGGCTCAATGGACAACCTCCTGGGTTCAGTCATTTACGCTGCCTTTGGCAGCACATCAGTACTCAGTCACCACCAACTCAATGAACTAGCACTAGGCCTTCAACTTGTTGGTCGACCATTTTTATGGGTTGTTTGGCCATGCCTCTCCAACGTTACCCTCCAGTGACTACCCGGATGGGTTCATGCAGAGTGTGGCCAGTATTGGAAAAGTAGTCCAGTGGGCACCTCAAGAGAATGTGTTGGCTCATCCTTCTGTGGCTTGCTACTTGACACATTGTGAATGGAACTCAACCATGGAGGGGCAGAGCATGGGGGTCCCCTTACTGTGTGGCCTTCCTTTTCTGACCAATTTTATAACAAGACTTGGATATGTGAAGGTTGGAAGGTTGGTTTGTGTTTAAACAAAGACGAAAATGGGATCATCACTAGGCATGAAATCAAGAAAAAGGTGGAGGTATTGATTTCCGATGATGGTATAAGAAGAAATGCATTGAACCTGAAGGAACTGGCTCAAAAAAGTATAAGGCCTGGAGGATCTTCTTCAATAAGCCTAGAATACTTTTTCAATCAGATCAGAGGTTGAAAAATGTTCATTTATTTTATTGTTGCTCAGAAATTTAACTTTAACTTCAATAAAACATTTAAAATTTACTACTATAATCAGCAGACCCTAGTTAATGGGAGTTATTACGTATAAGTACCTTGTTAGATGAGAAACTTAGTTACTGATTTAGTATGCTTAAAATGTATGTTAACAAATGACTCATTCATTTATTAAATAGTAGAAACAGTGGTAATCATTTAAATAGGCTATGTGAAACAAAAGAGGATGATCCAATGCATTACCACCTCTATATTTTAGAAATCAATTAGAAGTCTCTCCTAAAATTTTGTTCATAATTTTCATGGAAATTTGTCAGAAACCTCTCTTATACGGAGATTGTTGACAGAAACGTTATATAAAGAGAACATTAGTATGTGTTTACCCTTGGCCCAAACCCTAGCAAAATCAGTATAATTTATAACTTTTCTGGCTAAGTATTGCTTTACCATATTGTTTGACTTTATTTTGTATTATGCGAACCATACAATACTTGTGTTAAGCAATGGAGATTTCGAGGAATGTACTTGCATTTTTATGATTGTATATAATGCATTACAACAACGTCCTTTTTATATTTTGATTGTTTTTGACAACTTTAAGAATTTATGATAGTTTTAGTAGTCTGAAAGAACAAGGTATGATGATTTTTATTTTATGCAAACCATCAACTTATGGAGCATATATTATATATATCTATAAAAGCACAGTGAGATAGCAATTGCCACTGTATAACGTCATGGGCGGGCGACCTCATGTGCTAGCAATAGCATACCCTGCACAAGGCCATGTAGGGCCTCTCTTGAAGCTCTCTCAGATGATTGCTGATAATGGCATCAAAGTGACATTCGTTAATGCAGTGTCGATACATGCTCGAGTCGTAGCAGCAATGTCTGCCAATGTTGAAGTACAAGACGGGCTCAATATTGTATCGATCCTGGATGGGCTTGATCACAATGATGACCGTAAAGAGAGAATAAAACTCAGTGAATCTATGACAAGGATCATGCCTAGTCAGTTGGAGGACTTGATCAAGAAGATCAATCTATCAGCAGATGAAAAGGTCACTTGTGTTATAGCTGATGCAACTATATCATGGGCACTGGAAACTGCTGAGAAAATGGGCATCAAGAGGGCAATGTTTTGGCCTACTTTAGTGGGAGGTTTTGCCTTGGGACTGCACCTTCAAGAACTTATTAGAGCCAAAATTATTGACTGTAACGGTATTTTAATAGTCAATATTTTGTGTCTGGTCAATATAATCTTCTTTTTAAAGCATCAAATTTCACATTTCAGAAATGACTTTGTTGTTGATGTGGAAATTGACTTTTTTGTAGGAACTCCTCTAAAGAATGAGATGATCCAGACATCTCCTGAATTGCCAGCCATGAGCTCGGCTGATTATATATGGACCTGTCCTGGTGATCCAGCTAGGCAAAGGGTCATATTTGGATATCTCACAGGAGCCATCAAGACTGTCCAAATTTCCAACTGGATTCTTTGCAACTCATGCTATGAAATGGACTCTTCAGGCTGTGAAGGCATCCCGAACCTCATACCCGTCGGTCCATTACTTTCTACCAATCTTCCTGGAAAACCGGCTCCAACCTTTTGGCCTGAGGACATGGATTGTTTACATTGGCTTGATAAACAACCTGCTCAATCAGTCATATATGTTTCCTTTGGTAGCATAGCAATTTTTGACCAGCACCAGATTGAAGAACTGGCATTAGGACTTGAACTTGCAGGTCAACCATTCTTGTGGGTTGTGAGGTCAGACGTCCTGGATGGGTCCATTGTCAAATACCCAGATGGGTTTTTAGAGAGAGTTGCCAGTTTTGGAAGGATAGTTGAATGGGCACCGCAAGAAAAGGTGTTGACTCACCCTTCCATTGCCTGTTTCCTGAGCCACTGTGGCTGGAACTCAACTGTGGAAGGTCTAAGCCTGGGTGTTCCTTTTCTGTGTTATCCGTATTTTGCTGACCAATTCCTTATCAGAAGTTACATTTGTGATGTCTGGAAGGCAGGTTTAGGCTTGAATCCTGAAAAGAATGGTATCATTTCAAGGCATGAAATAAAGAGGAAGTTGCATAAATTGCTTTCTGATGATAGCATAAGAGCAAATGTATTGAACTTAAAAGAAATGGGTAGAAAGAGTGTCAGTAATGGTGGATCATCAACCACGAACTTAAAAATCTTCATAGATCAACTGAGATGTTGATAAAATTTACGAAATATCATGTAAACATATTATTGCGTAGATATGATATTGTAGATTCAGAAATATTTAATATACAAAACTTGAGAAAATATTAGAATGCGATTAAATTCTTGCATTTTAATTTTCAGATGATTACTCTAGCTCTGAGCAATACTAGGCAAAAAGTGCTGGTTTATGCTAACTCTTAGGCAGATATTCTATTCATGACAATCACATGTTTGTTTGTGTCAATATTCTTGAACTCCAAAATGATAAAATGCTAGCTACCATAGTTTTACTAGGGAGAATATTCTATCCTGGAATGCAAGATGCGACAAGACAAGGTCTGGCCTTGGGGACCCTTGAAAACTCTTGTTTGAATTGGGTTCGGATAACTCATATATCAGAACATTACAAATCTGGTAGGGGTGGTTATCAATGGCCGGCATTCTGATAATTAAACAGATTAAATTATAAACATCAAAACAAAAAGCCGAAAAAAGCAGGAGCTAAGGCCTAAGGTAGTGTAACAAAAAGAAGAATCTAATTATGAGATTAAGCCGAAAGAAGCACTTAAATAAATGTTGAAACAATAGAAATCATCTATCATTAGAGAAAAGGAGAATTTGACATTATAAGATTACTTCAGCAGAAGGAAAACTATCTCCAGTAATGGACAAGCAACCGCATGTTTTGGTCATACCGTATCCAGCACAAGGCCATGTTATGCCTCTCATGAAATTGTCCATGAAGATTGCTGAACATGGAGTCAAGGTCACATTTGTTATCACAGAGTTTATAGAGGCGAGAATCATGGCTTCAATGCCAGAGGAAGCTGAGTGGAGTCAGATAAGGATAGTTTCGATTCCTGATGGACTTGAACTAGAAGAGGATCGAAAAGATGCAGTCAAGACAAGAGAGATTATGTTGAGAGTTATGCCAGGTCACTTGAAAAACTTGATTGAGAAGGTTAATCAATCGAATGATTGTGAACCAATCAGATGTGTATTGGCTGATACGACCGTGGGATGGGCTCTGGAAGTTGCCAAGAAGATGGGAATTCCAGGAACTGCAGTTAGTCCAGCTGGACCAGCAAACTTGGCCTTTTCACTGCGTATTCCAAAGCTTATTGAGGCTGGAATTATTGACACTAATGGTATGTTTTGAAAGGAAAAAGATGTCAATCAGCAGTTTATTAACTAATCCATATTATTGAAATTTGATACTTTAATTTGATTCTTGACGCAGGAACACCAATGAGTGATGGATTGATCTCACTATCAGAGGAAATTCCCGCCTGGAAAGTAAATGAGTTAGCATGGAGCTGTCCAAATGACCCAAAGAATCAGAAATTAATCTTTGAATATGCTTCTTCCGCTGTTCAAGCTCTCAAAAACGCAGACTGGGTTCTTAGCAACTCCTGTTATGAGCTCAACTCTTCGGCCTGTGATTTGGTTCCAAGAATCTTAAACATTGGTCCATTGCTTGCTAGTAATCATCCAGGGCCTTTGGTTGGAAACTTTTGGCCTGAGGACTCAACTTGCTTAAGCTGGCTTGATAAACAAACACAAGGCTCAGTCATTTATGTTTCATTTGGCAGCATAGCAAATCTAAGTCAGCAACAGTTTGATGAGTTAGCTCTTGGTCTTGAATCCTCGAACCAGCCATTTTTGTGGGTGGTTCGAAAAGACCTTGTGAACATATCAATCGCTGAATTCCCAGAAGGGTTCATAGAGAGAGTAGCAGGCCGTGGAAAAGTTGTGGAATGGGCACCTCAAGAAAAGGTGCTGACTCACTCTTCTGTTGCTTGCTTCTTAAGTCATTGCGGATGGAACTCAACCATGGAATGTCTGAGCATGGGAGTACCTTTCCTATGCTGGCCTAAATTTGTTGATCAATTTCATAACAGAAGTTATATTTGTGATTCTTGGAAGGTTGGTCTAGAATTAGTCCCTGCTAAAAATGGGATCATAACAAGGCATGAAATAGAATCAAAGTTGAAAACGCTGCTTACTGATGAGGCTATAAAATCAAATGCATTGAAGCTGAAGGAAATGGCTAGAAACAGCCTTGCTGAAGGTGGATCTTCATTCAAAAATTTTCAAAGTTTTATCACACACATTAAGTATTGAATTGAATATCACATTGGTTTCATCTGTTGTTTGACAATCAAATATAAGATGTGCTTTTATTTGCAAAACAATGAACTGATTATGTAATGAAAAGTAATGTGCAATTAATGAAGTATGTTGTGGGCTTAGATTTTAGTACCATGATAGCTATACATTCTCATAGAGTGGAGGCTGTAAGTTTAAATTCCATTTTGAAATATAAAAAATGTAATATACTACAAACAGGTAATTATGTGAATTAATAAATTATATTACGTGTGTACGATTAAAAATTATATAAAAAGATTAGAAATCTCATAGAGATTTTGTTTAAAGTAAAATATATATCAACTACAAATTTAAGATTTGATTGATGGGAAAAAAAAAAAAGTTCTTGAGTTGTCATAAAAATGCACACCAACGGTTAGACATAATGCTTCTTAAGCAATATCAAATCAATTATTTAATTAATTATATTATAATCTATATTTATTCTCATAGGCATGAATTTTTCTGCTTGCACTGTACCTTTTCTCGTTCTTTTAAAAGTTTTTTTTTTTTTTTTAGATTTTTTTTTTGAACTTATGATTTTTTAAAACCTTGAACAAGTGGTTAAGAGTCTGAAATCTAATAAATTATTAAGAGAAAATTTTCAATTTAATCACTAACATTTAACGAAATATTCTTCTTTGATTCGTTTATGTATTTTTTCAATATCTATCATTTCTAACATTTTAAAAATTCATCAAATTAATCCATTTATTAAAAAATTAACTGTCAACCTTTACAGAATATGTACAAAAAATTAACCGACAATCCTCACAGAATATGTACAAAGACCAATATATTTTTCATTCATTTTATTTCTATTTTAATTAAATTAAAAATTGAAAAAATCAAAATCTAAAATAAATTTTTAAGAAAAAATAAATCCAAATTAAAAATAAAACTGGACACTGGAGACAAAAATTATATATAAAAAAATAAAACAGAAAAATAATAAAAATTTTTGTAAATAAAAACAACTAAATTAATTTTTATTTTTTTAAAAAAATGTGGATCTCCACCATTGATGATCTTCAAACTGGATCTCCACCAGATAGGGGATGAAGGACAGCTTGAAGCACAAGCTTGTTCTTTCAAAAAAAAAAAAAAAAGCAAAACATCAAAAATAAAATAACAGATCGTTGCCGATTTGGTAAGCCGATTTAGCTACCAGATTGGCAACAATCTGGTCTTAAATAGTAAACACAGTAGAACACATCCATTTGATCTTCCCTCTTCACACACAAACACATACCCATCTCTCTTTTTCTTAGCTACAAAAAAACAACCCAAACAACACAGATCACCAACAACACAGAAACAACCCAAATCCCAAACAACCTAGATCAAATAGAACGACCTAGACAACAACCCAGATCACCACCCAGGTCACCAACACCTCCACCTGAGATGATGTTATGTGCAAGTCCATGAATAACGATAAAGTTTGTTTTTAGGCTTTTTTTTTTTTAGATAATAGTTAAAATTATTTAAATAAGATTAGACTAGTTTTATCTAATCTAATGATTTAGTTATTTTGGTTTACCAATTTAGTTGTATAAATAATGACTTGCATAATAAAAATATCATCAGAATTTATTCCCTCAAATTTTATGTTAGTTGATTCTAATTTGGAGGCCCGGTTTTTCTCGAAATAAACTAATTCTTAAAACTTGATCTTCCTATTCACGATAGATAAGCGTAAGAATTACTTGGTTAAAAGGGATTCAACATCTAACCATCGTCCAATTACCCGATCTATTACTTCAGCACATAGCAGATTGATATCAAAGCCAGAAATGGATGATCAAAGGTTAGGTCATTTGGGGAATGAGGTAAGCTCCATTGTTGCTACTCAACACACGATGCAGTAGGATTTACGCGGCATGCTTGCTGCCATAATTGCACGTTTCGATCAAAATTCCAATTCTTAGAATAGTGAGCAAGGAGATAGCTCACGTAATTGAAACAATGTTAGTGCAACGCAAGCAAGCGAGAATGGAGGAAATGCTCGAGAAAATTCTACTCAATCTTATCTCCCAAGAATGGTGAAATTGGATTTTCCACGTTACAATAGGACGGAAGATCCGACAAGTTGGATTTGTCAAGTAGAACAATTTTTTGAGTTCCATCAAACTGTTGAGAATGAGAAGGTGCCATTGGCGTCTTTTAATTTGGAGGGATATGCTCAGTTATGGTTTCAGTTGATGAAGGAGGAGACAACCATGACAACTTGGGAGACTTTTAAGCAAGGTTTTCACACCAGGTATGGCCTTGTCCAATTTCAGGACTTTTTGGTGATTTAACAAAATTACAACAAACGGGTTTAGTGAGAGATTACAAGATAGAGTTCGAAAAATTGTTGATTCGAGCAAGGAGACTCACACCGGAGCAGCAAATGGGTTGTTTTGTTAGTGGATTGAAAGAAGATATCAAAATCGATGTATAAGCTTGCAAACCGGAAACACTTTCAGTAGCAATTGGGTTGGCAAGGTTGTATGAATCGTGTGTTCAATCTATCAAACGTACGAGTCAATTTGATACAAAGAAGCCAATTTCAAAACCAACCATGTCCAGCAACAATCCTTTACCAGTTAGAAAACTGACTTTAATGGAATTGAAGGAGAGGAAGAAGAAAGGCTTATGTTTTAATTGCAATGAGAAATTTGGACCTAGCCACAGATGTAAGAAATTGTCTCTCATTGAAGAGGTTTGAAGCGATGAAGAAGATGATGGAAGGAAGAACCCACTTTGATAGTGCACCAGAGATTTTTATCCATGTCATTAATGGAGTACGGGCTCTACAAACGGTGAATGTGCAAGGCATGTTGGGACAACACCAAATCTCAATTTGGTGGATTCTGACTCTACCCACAATTTTTTGAACAATAAAATTACTAAAAGAATGGACATTATTCCAATATGTGGAGACAAATTTGATGTGTCAGTAGCAAATGGAGACAAATTGTCTAGTGCTGGTAGATGCAAAAGGGTATGTATGGTCATTTAGAAAGTTCTAATTACTATTGATTTTTATTTACTTCCTTTGGTAGGATATGATGCTATCTTAGGTGCTCAATTATTAAGCACTTTAGGACCTATTATATGGGACTTTTCTAAATTACATATGACATTTAACATTATTGGAAGAGAAATTGTTTTAAAAGGGAAGATAGCACAAGAAGACAAAATTGTAGATGAATATGAGATCTCTAAAGAAATAACAAGGAGTAGAGAGGGGATGTTCTTACAGATTCATTCTTTTAGATTACAACCACCAGGTGATAGTACTTTTAATTCTGATTTTGGAACAGCTAATCCTTAATTAGAATTGATTTTACAGTCGTATAAAGATGTCTTCAAGGAGTCATGCTGTTTGCCTCATCCAAGATCTCAAGACCATAAAATATCTCTCAAAAAGGGAAGTGAACCAGTCTGGGGCCTTACAGGTATGCATATTTTCAAAACAAAATGAAATTGAACGTTTGGTACAAGATATGCTTGTTTCAGAGGTGATCAGATCAAGTCAAAGCCCATATTTCTCTCCAGTACTAGTTATGAAAAAATATGATGGTTCATGGAGGCTTTGCATAGACTATAGGGTTTTGAACAAAAATATCATCAAAGACAAATTTCCTATTCCCGTTATCGATGAACTGTTAGATGAACTTATGGAACACAATTCTTCACTAAATTAGATTTACATTCTAGCTCTCATCAAATTCGAATACATCCAAATGACATTCTGTATGAGTTTCTCGTAATGTCGTTTGGACTCACCAATACACCTTCAACATTCCAATCTTTGATGAATGAAATTTTCAAATACCATTTAGGTAAATTCATTTTTAGTCTTTTTTTATGATATTTTAATTTATCATAAGTCTTAGGAGCAACATTTAGATCATTTAAAAATTGCTCTTTCCATCTTGAAGACTAATGAACTGTTTGTGAAAAAAGAAAAGTACACATGTGGCCAAGAAGAGGTCAAATATTTGGGACATGTGATATCTTGTAAAGGTGTGGCGATGGATCCAGAAAAGATTACAGCTATTTTAGATTGGCATAAACCAACCACAATAAAAAGCTTACAAGGATTCTTGGGATTAACCGGATACTATAGAAAGTTTATCAAAGATTATGCAAGATTGCACAACCTTTGACACACATGCTAAAAAATAGGTGCTTTCAATGGAGTTTCCAAGCAGAAAATTCTTTTGAGCATCTCAAAAGGGTGATGACACTGGCACAGGTTTTGGCATTATTAGATTTCGAAAAGTTGTTTGTAATTAAATGTGATGCCTCTAGATACGGCGTTGGTGGCGTTCTAATGCAAGAAAATCAATCTATTGCATTTTTCAGTTAAGCTTTGCAGGGTAAGAATTTGTTGTTGCCCACTTATGAAAAAGAAATGTTAGCTTTAGTCCTTGAAGTAAAAAAATAGAGATCATATTTGCTTGGGCGAAAATTGTTGTGAAAACTGACCACAGAAGCTTAAAGCACTTATGGGGGTGGAAAATTACTACAACAGCACAAAAGAAGTGACATGCAAAGTTGATGGGTTATGATTTTACGATTGAATACAAGAAGGGAAACGACAATGTGGTGGCTGATGCACTCTCAAGGACAAATGAGAATGGTGAAATTTCAACAATTTCTGCCCCTGTTCCAAATTGGATCTATTCGATTAAAGAAGAAGTCCAAAGTAAATATAGCTTGAGGCAACTAGTAGAGTTGTATCAAAAGAGTGAATGTGTAAAGCCTTGGGAGTACAGAGAAGGTATACTTTATTTTAAGAATCAGATTTATTTATTGTGTGACTCACATTTAGTCCCTTTTATTATAGAAGAGATGCATTCTAGCACCCATGAAGGCTATCATAAAACCTTACAAAGCATTCTAGAAACTGTGATATTTGTCAAAGGTAGAAGTGTGAGAATATAAGACCAGCGGGTCTTCTTCAACCACTACCTATACCTTTGCAAGTATGAACAGATATTTCTATGGACTTCATTGAAGGTCTACCAATTTCGAAAGGTACATCAATTTTATTTGTGGTGGTAGATAGACTCTCTAAATATGCTCATCAATTTTATTTGTGGTGGTAGATAGACTCTCTAAATATGCTCATTTTATTTCATTTTCTCACTCATATACTGTAATGACCTTAGCACAAATTTTCTATGAAAATATTTTCAAGTTGTATGGTATGCCATAAAGCATTGTTTGTGATAAAGATGTAACATCACAAGTGCTTTTTGGAGAGAGCTTTTCAAACTACAGAGGACTAGCTTCAATTTCAGTTCATCATACCATCCTTAAACAGATGGTCAAACTGAAGTGGTGAATCAAACCGTTGAGATGTAGCTCAAATGTTTCACAAGCCATACACCAAAAGAGTGGGTCTAGTGGATTCCTTAGGCAGAGTATTGCTACAACACAAGCATCCATGCATCAGCCAAGAAAACTTCATATATCTAATATACAGATGATAACCACCTACATTGTTGTCTTGTATTCCTAGCACAACTTGTGTC
Organism: Nephelium lappaceum; assembly: GCA_021234005.1. NCBI lineage: Eukaryota > Viridiplantae > Streptophyta > Magnoliopsida > Sapindales > Sapindaceae > Nephelium > Nephelium lappaceum. The sequence goes on along the minus strand of CM038007.1, from coordinate 6,282,539 downwards.
GAAGCATTTGATATGGAGTTAAAGAGCAGTGAAGAGGTTCTTAAAAGGTTAAGAGAGCAGTTAGTTGAAGCTCAAAATCGAATGAAGAAGATTTATGATGAGAAAAGGACTGAAAAGATATTTGAGGTAAGAGATTGTCTACTTAAGACTGCAACCTTGTAGACAGACTTCTCTATCACTTAGAAAAAATCTCAAACTATCTCCAAGATTTTATGGGCTATTTGAAGTTTTGGAGAAGTTTGGTAATGTAGCTTACAAATTGAAGCTACCAGAAGGATCCAAGATACACCCTGTGTTTCATGTTTCATGGCTTAAGAAGAAAATGGGTGCTCAAGTGACTGTTCAAGATTCGTTGCCAACTGTACAAAATGTTGAAGATGCTATAATTCCAATGCCACAAGTTGTTATCAGTAGAAGGACTAGAAGGAGAAAGAGGAAGTCTTGGTGCACTGGCAAGGTTTATCACCCGCAGATGCCACTTGAGAAGATTTGGAAGATCTTCGAGTTAGATTTCCTAACTCGGTTATTGAGGACAAGAATGTTTTTTAGAGGGAAGGTGTGTTATGTGTCTAAGAATAAAAATAAAATTTGTTTTTAGGCTTTTTTTTAGATAATGGTTAGAATTATTTATATAAAATTAGATTGATTTTATCTAATCTAATGAGATATTTTTAGTTATTTTGGTTTATCTATTTAGTTGTATAAATAATGACTTGCATAATGAAAATATCATCAGAATTTATTCCCTCAAATTTTATATTAGTTTATTCTAACTTAGAGGCCCAGTTTTCCTTGAAATAAATCAGTTCTTAAAACTTCATCTTCCTATGCACAATAGGTAAGTGCAAGAATTACTCGATTAAAAGGGATCTAACATCTAACCATCATCCAATTATCCGATCTATTACTTCAACACATAACAGATGACGCTCAAACAAGCTCCATCTCCATCGCTAGCGCTCCGTCTCGTCCTCTCCATCATTGCCGACCTACCACCCTCCTCCTCCTCTCCCTTGCCTTCCACTCTTACTCTCATGTCTGCATTTGATTTTTTTTTTTTTTTAAATAGATGTTGATGCGGTTGTGTTTGAGTTTTTTTTTTTTTTTAATTTAAAACCTTTAATTTATTTTTTAATTTAATTTTTTTATCATTAAATCTCCATCATCCATCAAAATCTTGATTGATGCTAGAAATCTAAAGTTTTTATTTGGTAGTGGTTTTTTTAAAAAAAATATATATATCTTTTTTAATTAATTAATCTCCATCCATTTTTTAAATTTTTTAGTATGTTTTTTAATTTAATTTATATTTTAATTTATTTTTTATTATTTTTTTCTCAATTAAGTCTCCACCATCCATCACATCTTTGATGGACGGTGAAGATTTAATTTTATTATTATTATTATTATTATTAATTTCAAATAGTTAGTAGAACAAAATAATCAAAATACCTTTTACAACTGTTAAGTTTGACTAATGGTCAACTGACGAAATGACTAGATAAATGAATTTATCAAACGTTAGGGATGACGGGTATTGAAAACGTATAAGTGAGTAAAAAGAAATATTTTGCAAAACATTAAGGACTAAATTGAAATTTCTCCTAAATTAAATAGTGCATCTCTAAAAATTTGCTCCTGAGAGATATCTACTTTTACTATGCAAAGAGAAAACTCTTCACAAATACTTATAAAAAAATATATGGCAAGATTAGAACTCGTATCTTGGATGTTAAGGGAAAATGCATTAACCATTTAGTTTGTGAGTAAATAAAAATGAGAAAAAACCCTTAAATGCAAAATAAAAATGCGATTTTAACTAATTATTATGGAAAGAATATAAATTATTTGAAAGATAAATCAATGCAATTATCTTCCTTCATTAAATGAAATTTTATCTCCTTTCACCAACTCTCTTTGCAACTATCTCTTCATTAAATAATATTTAATTTTTTCACCTTTTACCGACTCTCTCCACAACTACCTCTTCTTTAAATAATATTTAATATTTCTCTCCTCTCATTTCTATCTTTCTTTCATTGAACTCCTCTCACTATCTCCTATTTAATTTTTCTCTCCTCTCATCTCTTTCTTTCATTAAACTCTTCTCACTCACTCCTATTTAATTTTTTCTCCTCTTACCAACTCTCTCTTCAACTACTTCTTGAAATGATATATTTTTTTTTTCCTCCTTTTGTCTCTATCTTTCTTTCATTAAACTCCTCTAACTAACTCTTTTCACAATTGTCTCTTACTCTCCCTAACTCTCTTTGCAACTGTCTCTTACCCTCATTCTTTCTGTTTTTACAACTGTCTTTTACTATCCCTAACTCTGTTTGCAATTGTCTCTTGCTCTCCTTCTTTCTCTCCCTAACTCTCTTTGCAACTCTCTCTTACTCTCCCTCTTTCTACCCTCTCTCTCTCACATTCTCACCTCCTCCACTAAATCTAGCACTCTCCCTTCTTGTTTCTCTCTCACATTCTTACCTTCTCTACCAAATAGTGCTCTCCCTTCTTGTTTCTTATCTTATAGACAAATCCCACTTTCACTCTTCTCCCTCTCTCACCTTCCTTTCTTCTCCCTTTTTCACCTTCCCTTTTCAGCGACCACTTCGGCCTCACTTAAATGGGGCCTTAATCAACCGATTTTTCCCCTTAAGCGAATACCCTCCTAGAACCCCTGATTAGGGGGTTTTTGGGGCGTTTGAGCCCGAGTTTTATAACACTTTATTGGTTCGATATCTATATTATTTGTAAACACTTTCGAAATGTTGGAATCATCCTTCTGTCAAATTTGCTAAAAGATGGATTGGTTTGTTGTCATCTAGGATGTCTTGCTTAAAAATGGATTGGTTTGTTGTCATCTAAGATGTCTTTCCATCTTGAAAATCCCACTATCGATTATTGATAATCTATTCTATTTAAATTCGACAACTTTTAATTTAAAGGATCAATTTTGTTCAAATTCTATAATATGTGAGAATTTGGTAACAGAATCCAAACTCCCCATTTAAGAGTGCTATTGAAAGGAGCAAAAAAAAAACAAAGAACTCTCAATATTATATCCACTACATGAGTACATAGATGTTAAAAAAAAAAATAGCAAGCTCGAACATTTATTCTTTTTTCTTTATGAAATGTGACATCGTCGGGATATAATAAGACAGATCACTTTGAGCACATTTCATAACATTTATTCTTTGAATGAACCATAAACAAATAAATCAAGAATTGTTCAAAAGAGATAGCTAGCATAATCTTGTCCTCTTTTCATTCTCCCTAATACCCATTTTCTTCCCTGCATTCAATATTATGCAAAAAAGAAAGTTAACACTACAAAATATTCGTACAAGAATGAAGTCACTTGAACCAATAATATTGGTAAATCTTGTCACATATTTTTCTTTAATTCAAATTATTTACATGGCCTTGCAAAAACTGTTTTAAATCTATCTATCCTAATGATCGTATCCCAACTGATCCCATCCATTAAAATTTTGCCTGGAAACTTTACCTTGAAACTGTGCTTGGTGTAAGACTCAGTGGGCAAACGGTACAACTCCATTCTCCAATGTGTTTTCTTTGCTTCTGATGGTCTTCCTGAATAGTAAATTAGAGTGAGCTTCAAAGCAAATATAACACCATTAATGTTGAAGAGAGCTATTTCGTCTCCACTCGATTTCCAAAACCCTATTCCATTTCCAACTACAAGAAATAGATCTCTACGTCCACAATAAAAATCTTCACATTGTGGAAGGAAGAAATAACGTTCGTTTATTAAGCCTTTCGAGGATGATGTCACCGTTAGACCTTTGGAGAACGATGCCACTGTTACAAATAAACCAGCAGTATATCAACTTACTCAGTCCAAATTAATAAAAAATGTAAATGATGCTGTACTCACAAATATATTATGTCATCTTTGCTTCATATATATAATAATAAAGTTCTTCCACCCCCACCCCACCTTTGCCTTCATTGCAAAGGTCACGGATTCGAACAGGTTTTGTGTGTATCTCCCACTTTGTGTGGTTAACTTTCCCACCACTTTGTGGATAGACTTTTCCTATCTTTTGAGAGTAGATTTCTGAATTATGCTTCAAAGTATTATCTCAACCTGGTCTAGATGTTCAAAAAATATAACAATAAAGTTCTTCAATAAAATTCATTAATAAATTCTATGCCATCAAGTGGAATATATATATATATATATATATATGAAAAGCCCTGTCTAGTATGCAACTGAGTTTTCTTCTTCGATAGAATAGACATCATAAATTCAATTAAATAATTAAGATTACATCCTTTCCAAAAAAAAAAAAAAAGATTACACTCCCAAAGAATCTAACAGCACACAATATATATAACGAAAGCATAATAGAATAATGTAATTAGTTATTATTGAATCTAAAAGTTTAAGCGCCTCTACTAGATGTGATAACAATATCTAAATAAATGTATAAACAAAATCACGACATACCAACATCTTTAGGTGGCTTGCCGAAAATGTCATCATGATCAAATTCTTCAATAACATTCTTTGGTATTGGTTTGCAAAACACCTTATTCTCCAGATAATAAATCACCAACTCTTCCTCCGTCGGGAGGAATTTATATCCGGCCGGTAGTGACATGCATAAACTGCAAAACACTACTGTTTGCAAGAAATTTAATCTGGAGAAGAACACCATCGAAATGACGTGTGTGAAACTAGCTACAAAAATACGTAGTTTGCAAAGCTAAGCTTAATCGATCGTCTAGACTTGCAAGTGTACTAACATATATATACACACATTTATGAGGTGAATCCTAGTGCAACTTTAATACGTAATCAAACAAAACAAATTTAAACAAACTTCAAGATGATAGATCGTATTGTGTTTTGTCTCTAATTGTTATAATAATTACAATTTCATTGTTATATAAAGTGCATGGCAAGTAATTGCCTAATTGGAAACTTTTGAGATCCTGTTTTTCGATCAGGTATGACATCTCTTGTTTTAGATATTTGAAATTCTATAACACTTCACGTTTTGGAAACCATTTTAATCTCTACTACATCCCCTATTAATAGAGATAAATCAAATCATTTTATTATTAATTACTTGTTCTCCATTAATTGCATTTGATGTTGGCTTCAACGGAAGCATATATAAGATTTATTCAAATAAAAACTAAAAAATAAAATGGAGAGACCTAGTCAAGTGAAGAGCCAAAATGTTCCCACCCGTCTAGAATTGAGAAGATTTAATTTTTACTAAAGAAAGTTAGGCAGATAATATAAAACTAATCATTAGGAGACATTAAGAGTTGCACTACTCTAAGATATTAACACAATCAATGCATCTTATATTTTTAAAATCACAGAATTAATATGGTACTATATATATATATATTTGTATCATCTATTCAAATTTAAATTCATAGTAAAAATAAAATACAATTCATATTTATTGTCATCTAAATTAGGGTTTTCTTTTTCAAAAAGTACAATATGAGGACTTGGGAGGGAATAAAATTAATATTTCTTATCATCATCTAAATTACCAACATGAATAGGTATTTTATAAAAAAATGCAACATGAGAAGGTAAATGCTCTTAGGTGGACCTATTAATTGTTTGTTTGCAATTGCACATGCACATCCCTTTTTAATACTGGTGTTTGTGCACCTTCCATGTCCACCTTAATAGTAGAGATTCATGTCATATGAAATGTATTTTACAAGTTTTATGTAGATAATTTTCTTCCTTAAATAATAATCTTCAGTTATAGGAGTAAATACTCAGTAATCTTAGTCTAAGTCTTAATAGACTTCTAATTCATTCGGCATTAACTTTCAAAATAAAATTTGCATGTTTGCTTGCTGTTGCATACTCTTTATTTTCACACATTCTTGAACTCAATTACTGCCAGACAACTTGGAAAAAACACAAATTTGTTTTGCCTGGCATTTGTTCCTACGCTGCATGGAGCGTAAACTCATTGATATTTGATACTTAAAAGTTAAAACTAGAGTTTTTTGGGGTTATATAGGACTTAAAATACGCCAATATCAGTTTGTACAAGTATAAAGTCTCACTCGGACAGTAGCGCCGTTGGTTAAAGAGTTGCTGCCCACCATGGTCTCACATGAGACCATGGTTCGACACCTCCCCCCCCAAGTTAGTGTTCCTTCCACTTACATGTGGGCTGCCCTCCAACCCTTGTACGGGGTCATTTTCCCACCTATGTGTGGATTAATTCCTTCCGTATAGAAGTTGCTCCTCGAGCCAAACCATTAGTGTCCAATCCTACTTGGTCCCAATTGTTTCTTAGGTCAATCCCCCATATATATATATATATAAAGTTTTCATATGATTTTAAAAAATCATAAATAAACAAATATAAAGTTATCATTTGATTTTCTGTTGATGCTATTCTCCCACTATAGTATGAGCTTTAACTTGATCAATAATCATTCAAATAACAATCATTTTACTTGCAAAAAGGGACATACTGCCCCGTCTTGGATTTTTCTTTAAGTAGTTATGATTTTTTTTTTCTTTTATGTATCATTTTTATCAAAATTTGACCCGATGTCAGTACCGCTCTTCAAACTAGGCATGATTCTGTAAATTATGTGAATTAAAACAGTTTATTTTGTCTTGAAATTTTCAGATTGATCTAAGGTGAAAAGTATAGTGTAATAGCATAAAATTTAAAGTGTAGTAAATAAAAATTCAACTACATAACGTATTGCTCATAAAAAATCTCGTTGGTATATGTTTTGGCTTGGTATATGATATTTACAAAGAAGTATTTAGTTGAATTTTACCTTGTTGATTTGTTATTGTTTGATTGAAAGTTGCTTAGAAGCTCTTATACTATGTAGGGTTGTTAATATTTTAGTTCATTTAAATTTGAATTCTAAACATTGAAATTGTTAGTTCCAAAAAATGAAACAAATTTTGTATATTTAAAATTTGAAATCTTGTATATGTGGGATGTGGGAGATGACTCGAACTCATGACTTTAAGACTATGTTTGGCACGTAAGATTAGAATGTAATGAATTGGATTGGATTAAAAATTATTGTTTCATGTTTAGTAGAACTTGGAATTAGATTAAAATTATATTAATATTAAAATAAAATAATTTAATATTAAACTATTAAAACAAATCAATCTCTCTCTCTCCTCATTTCATCTTCTCCGACCAAACTTTAGAAACCACACACACACACTCTCTCTCTCATCTTTAATCTATTTTCCTCTTCTTTGTAACCGACCACTTGCTGCCGCCGTCTTCATCGTCGACATCTCCGCCTTCGTTCTGTCTCTACCGTCGACCCAAGTTTGTTGTGATTCCCTCTTGCTTATTTCTCTACCCCTCTCTCTTTCTTGCCAATGATGATGGATGTTAATGGGTTTGTTGTTGGTGTGATGGGTTTGTTGCGATGGTGGGTTTTTTTTGGGTTTGATTGTTGTGGTTGATTAGAGAACCTAAGTGATGTGGTTGTTTAGGGTGGTTTGTGGTGATAGTGGGAGAAAGAGACAGTGATGGAGATGGGTTCCACGGTGAATGCTACTGGGCTCGATAGTGGTTTATGGAGATGGGTTTGACAGAGAGAGATAGATGGAAGAGAAGAGAAAGAACGAGAAGAGTGAGAGAGTCATTCCATTCCGGTCTAAACCCACCAATTAGAGTGGGAATGATGATTCCTATGAGAACGGAAATGAAAAGAGGTTAGGATTGGGTTTTAAATCCCTTCCTAACCTCTCCAAATGCAGAATTAATAGGATTGAGAATTTTTAATCTCAATCCCATGAGATGTCTAGTGTACCAAACATAGCCTAAGTGCCCATTTGGTGCCTTGAAAATCACATGGGTTTGGGAAATAAAATTACTCATCCTACCCATGTTATCGTTTAGAGCAATGGTGAAAGGGAAAAAATTTTCGGGATATTATGAAAAATCCTCCTGAAAAGTAAAATAATCATGAATGGCTCTTAACTTTTTTTTTTTTCTAATTATGTGAACTACCCCCTACCGGTTAAAAAAACCGGTTAGTGTTAAACTTGAAGGGTATAATGGTAATTGGATGAGTAATTTTATTTGTTTTAATAAAATTAAATAAAAATTTTGAAAAAAAATAATTAAATAATTAAATAAAAATTTAATTTGTCATATTTCTACCGTCTATCTTAAGATTAATTTAAAAAAAATAAATTAAAAATTAAATAAAAAGTTTATTCATCATATCTATACTATTCATTTTAAAATGGACAGTAGAGATTAATTTGAAATATATATATATAATTAAATATAAAATTTTATTCATTGGATCTCTACCATCCATTTAAAAATGAACAGTGAAAATTAATTCAAAAAAATTTGAAAAATTAAATAAAAATTAAAAATTTTAATTAATTGGAGATTAATATAAATAAATAAATAAAAATTAAAAACCTAATCTTCATTCTTCATAGAACCGAGCCCACCTCTCATCTACGCTTCTTCTTCTTTTTCTTATTCTTTCTTCTCTTTTCTTTCTTCTTCTTCTTCCACTTATCTCATTATCGCTGGCACCCATATTTATCAACAATGACTGTGGCATACCTATCTTCACCCATCGTTGTCGATTTTGATACACACATCCCACATCTCGTCACTCTCTCTCTATCTTCTCATTGATCTCTCTCTCATCCCACCTTATCACTCTCTCTTTTCGCTAATAACGATGGTTTGGGTGGGTGATGTTGGTTTGGGTCTAATTGGGGATGACAATGGTGGTGGTGGAGTTAGAGTTAGAGTTTGATTGGGTTTGACTGTAGTGGTAATGGTGATATTTGGGTTTGATTTGATTGGATTTGACGATGGTGATAGTGATATTGGTTTGGATTTGTTGGTATGAATCAATGGTGGTGGTGTTGGGTTTTAACGGTGGGGTTTCTGGGTTGCGAGGTGATTGGATTTGAGGTTTGTTGCTACGAATCGATAGTGGTGGTTTTTGGGTTTGATAACCACTAGGTTTTTGGGTGAATCAGAGGTGGTCTAATTGGGTGTAATCGGGTGGTTTAAGATTGATTTTCACTTTTGTTTTATTTTGTTTTTTTTAGTTGGGTTTTCAGGTTGCTGGGTTTGGAAACCCAATTGTTTTATGTTAATTATTATTATTTTTTAATTTTATGTTATTTTTTTATTTAACATTATTATTAATTAATAGTTTAAAGAATATTTTAGTCATTATATAAGTTGAAGGGTATAATAGAGATTTTATAAAATCTTAATAAGGGTATTTTCATCATTTCATGATGTTGGATGAATAATATTAACATTTTGGTTGAAAAATAAACAATAGGGGGCGTTTCTCTTAATAAAGAAAAAAAAAAAAAGCGAGTGGGAGAGGGGACGGGGGCCATTCACGATTATTTTACTTTCTAAAGGCTTTTTCATAATATCTCAAATTTTTTTTCTCATACCACATGGGTCCTGCCTTTAGAATCCCAATTGTATGGGATTTGGAGCCCTACCCACTTTGGTGGGTTTTCAATTTTCACGGACCCCAAACCCCAAACAAATGAGATTTAACTTTTTTTAATTATATATATATATATATATATTTCGAGGATTGAGACTAGCTTAAGGGACTATTATGACTAATCAGGATATGAACACTGGTGGTATAACCCATGATATTACTCTCATATGAGAGAGATTCGCTTATACGGAGGTGAAAGAGTGACCCACAGAAGGGTGGGGGGGCAAGGTGAGAGAGCATCTTATTTTTTGTTCTCCTAGGTGTAAAAGCATGTCAAACCTTTGGCATGGGATAACTGGCGCACTAACCAATGACATCAGTTGCCAACAGCTTTTTAATATTATATTTTTAATGATTATTTTTTTTCTAATAATTTTTAATCAATATAATAAATTAATAATTATAATTTAAATATATTTAAATTTACAAATTTTGCTTAAAATAATTTTATAAATTAAAATCTTTTAATATTATTTAAAAATATATTATATTTAATAAATTTCTGTTTTTATTGTTTATTATTTACATTAAATATATTTAAAATTAATTCAAATAGTTTCATTTAAAAATTAATTTAATTTACTATAAAATTAATTTAGTCAAATTCAATACAATCTAATCTCAACTGTACCAAACACATTACAGTACATAACCAATCTCATCCAATCCTATCCAATCCTATCTCATCTAATTCAGTCTAATTATATCTTATCTAATCTTGTGCACCTAAGGATATATGCATGAGGGGCATTTCGTGTGAGATACCTCATCATGTCGATGTGTGCATAAGCAGAGATATCTAATTTGTATGTTTCTATTCAAATATAGCCATGGTGTATAAAACTCTATTTGATGAATAAAATGTGAGCTTCCACTTGGTTTCCCTCTCTTTTACGTTATCTTGATCATAGAGTTAGGCTGTTAACTTAATTTAGTATTCTTAAGTGGTTTTAAAATATAATCAGTTGTGAAAATAATGACACTTGTCTTATTTTTTATTTTTATTCTTTCATTCTTTGGTTATCAAATTAGCTTAGGATTATGATTAGGGATTACAATAAGTTGAATCAGGGCCGTATTTGGGCCTGCTCCATATTTCAAACCAGATTTGAGCAACTCATACCCAACTCGTGACCATGGGTTATTATCACAACAAACTTTTAAATAGAAACCTAAACCTAATCAACTTTTTTCCTAAGTCTAGAAATTATTTAGAGAACAAGCTCTCTAAGTTTTTACGAGCATTTACTCTATAACTCAATCTACCCGCACTATTTGTCTCTTTTCCTTGCACGAACGGGTATCTTTTTTATTCAAAAAAATGTACAACAAATATTCTATAAAGGAAAAACCAAAAAGTCAGTTGCTTGAAATAAATAAATAGAGAATACAATTTACCAAACAATTAGAAGTTAAAATCAACTAAAAAATAGTAAAACAACTCCTATTTTTTAGTGTTGACTGATTTTCTTGCATCTCAAGATCCTTGCTTCTCCAAATTTGGTTCAAGGAATATCTTTGATCTATTCTACATTAAGTCATTAGTT